>JACEGR010007298.1:0-50991 GCA_014170235.1 Listronotus bonariensis
CGATATTATTTTAAGGTAAAACACATTAAGCGTATCCTTTCTTCCCTTAACACCAAGAAATCGTCTGGGCTGGATGGCATACCAGCAATCGTTTTAAAAAAATGTGCTCCAGAACTTGCACCAATCTTAACTCGGCTCTTTCGAATTTCTTACGACACAGGTATCTTTCCGGAAAGCTGGAAAGCTGCACGTGTTCAACCTATTCCCAAGAAAGGATCTAAATCTCTTCCATCTAACTATAGACCAATTTCAATTCTCTCAGTTCTTTGTAAAGTAATGGAAAAACTAATTAATTCACAAATTCTTAAGTACTTAGAAAAACACAAAATTTTGCATGACAGGCAGTATGGATTTCGCCACAAAAGATCTACAGCAGATCTTCTTTCCTTCGTATCACACTGCTGGAATAAGTCTCTTGAGTTTCTAGGTGAGTCCCAGATCGTTGCTCTTGATATATCCAAAGCTTTTGACCAGGTCTGGCATGCCGCACTTCTTAATAAACTTCCCTCCTATGGTCTTTCAACTAAACTCTGTACTTGGCTCTCTAGTTATCTATCTGATCGTCGTATATCAGTTATTGTGGACGGCCATTCTTCAAGCTTTCACCAAGTAAATGCTGGAGTCCCTCAGGGCTCAGTTCTGGCACCAACATTGTTTCTTCTTCACATCAACGACCTTCTCTCGTCCACAACTAATTCCATTCATAGTTTCGCCGACGATGGTACCCTTCACTCCAGTTTTCAGGTTCCTAAACCCATTACTAAACCTGACTTGGAAAACAAACGCAGAGCGATGCAGATATCTCTTTCGCAGGATCTTAATTTAATATTGGATTGGGGCGCTAAAAATCTCGTCCATTTTAATGCATCCAAAACACAATCATGTTCCTTGTCGCGAAAAGAGTCATCAAATACTCATCCTCTACTTATGAGCGGCCAAGTTTTACAGAGCAAAGACACCTTTAATCTTGTGGGCGTCACATTTGAAAGTAACCTTAACTGGCATAAACACATTGTATCTATAGCCACGGCAGCTTCAAAAAGCTTGGATTTCTCTTTCGAGCCAAAAGTATTTTTCCCCTTCTAATTTATACACTTTATATGTGTCCCAAATCCGACCTCCCTTGGAATATTGTTCTCATATCTGGGGCATGGCGTCCCCCACAACCCTAAGCATTCTTGATTCTATTCAAGAAGAGCTATTCGTCTCATTAATGATCCTTCACTTACAGAAAGGCTTCCCTCTCTTGCACATCGTCGGGCTGTGGGGGATTTATCGCTTTTTATAGGTACTTCCATGGCTTCTGCTCTGAAGAATTGTCCAGTATAGTTCCTCCACTTACGGTTCCCAACAGAGAAACTCGTGGTTCCGCGCGTATGCATCCCTATACGGTCCAACTGGACAGGCCCCGAACTTCCCACTTTGTTCGTTCTTTTATCCCTAGAGTTTCTAGGTTGTGGAACCTGCTGCCCGCGGAGGTCTTTCCTTCCCCCAAATCTTCAAGTATTTAAGTCCCGTGTCAACAAACTCCCTCTTACCTCGCTTAAGACACCCACGGTACGTTAGTATTTAGGCTTTTAGCCTTCGTGGTTTGTCCAAAGACCTCGAACCGCCTAAAAGTTGAGGATGTGTCGCAACCTTATAAATATAAACTAACCTTGATCAAGCAGACTTTATGAAGAGACACTTTTTTCTGTAAAATTACTAATAAAAAGTTTCCAATTCGTTAAGAACTTTCGAAGACACGCTGTATATTTAGTAAGTTTAAAAATTAGCATCTAAATAATTAAAATACCACGTTCTGAATTACTGGTACTTTCTGGTAACCTTGCTGCTAAAAAATTTGGCAAACAGTTTTGATTTTAAAAATGTTATGCGAAATAGATTGATGTAACATGCTAAATATGTAATACATAATATTTTGAGCACAGTGGATCAGGGCTCGGCACAAGGTTACTGCCAAGGGCGTAGGCAACATTTGTTTAGGTAGGGTTAGCAAATTGGATAAAAGAAACATAAATATAAATTTTTAATGTAATTAATATTGAGTGAGCCCTTTAGTTAATATTACATCTACATACTGTATCAACTATTTAATTTTTTTAATATACAGGGATATTTTTAAGTTGGTATTTACCTTTAAACACTGTATAAATGTAGAAAATAATAAAAAATTTCAATAAAATTATGTCCGATAATGCTTTCTTCAGAGATAGGTGGCTTCTTTTCTTAAAACTTTAACACCCTGTATCTCTGAAAAGAAGGAATTTTTGAACATAATGCTATATAAGAAAATTTCATTTTTTGCATTTTATAAAGTTAAAAAAATATAAACTTTAAAAATAACCTGTATTTATACAGGGTGATTTAAAACGATCACGAAACTTGCGGGTGATTCTACTGACAATAAGGCGTAGAGTCTACAAATTTTCTTCAATGTCATTCGCCTTCGAGTTACAAGCCGTCAAAGTTCAATTTTTATTTTTTTCGCCATATTGCAAAGTTTATTTCCAGTTGACATTTGGCGACACAAATCGAGCTTTGCAGACTAAATTTTAAGACGAAAATACTTTTTTAATTACCGCCGGAGGGCACTTACCTAAAACTTAAAATTTATTTACATCATAACTTTTTATTTTGACAGATACTGCCAGCTGGGGGCGCCATTTTATAGAAAATCAAAAACTTAAAAATAAGATACCCTTTATTAAAGTCGATAAACCTCACCATTTAGGCACCAATAGACATCAAAGCTTTCATCAATTTCGATCAAAAACTAAGACGTTTAGGACATATGTTTATATGAAGGTTTTTTTCTCATTTTCTGGTTGTAGAATCGCCCTGCAAAGTTTATCGGTTAAGTTACTGGACACCCTGTATGTATGTAGGTAATTTGATTGAAATTGATGAAAACTTTGATGTCTATTGATGCCTAAACGGTGAGTTTATTCTAATAAAGAGTACCTTATTTTTAAGTTTTTGATTGTCCATAAAATGGCGCCAGCTTTGGGATATCTGTCAAAATAAAAAAATGTGATGTAATAAATTTTAAGTTTTAGGTAAAGTGCCCTCTGGCGGTATTTAAAAAAGTATTTTGGCTTAAAATTTTAGAATCTGCAAAGCTCGATTTATGTGCCAAATATCAACTGGATTGGTTAAAAAATAAATGCAATATGGCAGAAAAACCAAAATAATAATTGAACTTTGACGGCTTGTAACTCGAAAACAAATGACATTTTGAAAAAAATTACATGAAGCTCTACCCTTATTTTGTCAAGTAGAATCCCCCTTAAGTTTCGTGATCGATTTTTGAATCACCCTGTATTTTAGAGATTTGACCGAATAAAGATTTATATTTGTTAATTATATTTTAAAAATATTTAATTAATGTGTATTTTAAAAAAATGCAGAGGTCGTACATTGGGAAAATATTAATAAAGAATGCGGTAATCCAGAAGAATGTCCGGTTAAAACTCCCTACCAGTTTAACTTCTGTGATTAAAACCAACTTGGGTCTTCGCCATAAAAAGAGAAAACATTTCGCTATTATCATATTATTATAGCTAATTTGGAGAACACTCTGTATAGTAAATTGCGCGTAATGAATGAAATAAAGCGGATACTGCATTGTGGAAGTCTATAATTTGCGCCAATCATTATAAAAACTGTATAAATGAAGTAATAACAATCATGCAAGTCTAAAATACCAACTACATACATATGTATATAATATACTATAAATAACATAACAAACCTGTTTTCAAGAACTAAAATTAATTACCAACCCATAATTTTTTATGTTAATGTTAGTTTAGGCAGTATATACGGGATATCCAGAAAATACAGCGTTAAGCGAGATCCTAACATCTCATTATTAACTCATAAGCGGTTTTTTTTATTAATCTCCCTTTAAATTTTGGAAATTATTAAGAGATTCTTTTTCTTGACGACTGTCCTTATTTAAGCATCGTAGATAAGGTCAGGGCATTGGTGTCCGAATCATAGGCTACTCAGCGGATGCCCAATACCTCGATATTTTACTGTTTAAAATCCCAACTTCCTAGGGCCGGATTAACTCTGTCGGGGCCCCTAGGCAATGGAGCTGGTGGAGATTTTTTTTAAATAAAATTAATTAGAGAAAAAGGCGTTCTTGTTTTTTTTTTAAATTGAAGAGCAAAAAAAGGGCTTTCCTTTTTGTCTAAGAATGAAGCCAAAAAATATAAAATCTATTTTCATATATTTCTTAAAATTATACACTCTCTTTATCACATTTTACAACCATTCTTTATGCTAAATATGTAATTTCACAATAAAAGTTTAGTTTTCAAGAAATAATTTTATTTAGATTTTCATTTTTAGTTCTCATTTCCTAAAATTTATATATATTTTTCCGCACATTAACCTATTCCAATCTAAGAAAAAATAGACTTCTACCAAATAGATTTTAATACACTTCATTAGCACTAAATTACCAATATTTAGTCATTAAATTATTAATAAATTTCAGTATCAACCACATTTCACACTTTTATTAATGTTTTATGTATATTTACTCAATAAATCAATGTTTTTGAATATACCGCCGATTTTGACATTGGAGTGCGTATGCGCATGCTCTGCCATCCCGCAGACCCTTTTCTTCAAATTGTGCCACTCTTCGAAACGGCGATTGATCCTCTATCCTTGTCTATTCTCTTTTGTCTTTATCAAAGCAACTAAGCAAAAGATACCGATGCCATTATCCAAAGTCGGTCTATATAAGGTCATGACATTCGGCCATATTGCTTTGACGTGTTATGACGTCACATCTCCCATTGTTCAGCCATGTTGTTCAGTGCCGGAGATATACAGTTTAATGTATTAGTAGAACAACCGTTTACACAACAGTTTTAATTATTATTAAGTTGTCAATTCTTTTATACGATCTTCCCTTTAACAAATATATCTAATTTTAACCAATTTTAACACGTTTTTTGAATATTTATTCCCAAAATGCCTTACTCCGTTCATGACTAGTGAGCATCTCTGTTTTTTTTCGCTTAGTTTGCCTACGTAAAGTATCATAGCAAAAACCATCCCAATATTCTCGCGCGTAAAATAAAAGATATAACTTACAAAATAAACAGATTGTATGTCGAAACGGATAAAAATGACGTATGAAATGTACTCTGCCCACTTTTGAAAGAAAACAAAACATAAAATTGTCGTTGAAATATTATTGATCAGAAATAATCACAAGAGATATTTCCAGACTTTGACTACGAAATGTTGTTGCTGACAAAACTATAATATTATTAAATAATTTGTATGCCGATATGATTTCCTTATTTAAAATACTTTTAAAAATGTATGTTACGTCATAACAAAGTTTTTCCATGAGAGAGGTCCTCGGAGAACAAGAACAAAAACTAGTTCTTTTGCTATCTCGCAGCAACAATATTACCTTTTGCAATTTCTAACTAATCGTATCTTGCAGTAAATTTAATTACGAAACTTTTTTCTCATGGAAGTTTTTTGGTTCTTATTTATGAGCAATACCTACAAAGTTCTATTTCTATTTCTATTTTTTTCTTGGTTTTGGTCCCTTCAGGTCCAATCCACCACTCTCCCCTTCCGGACTATGCTTTCCAGGGCTTCGTCGGCGGAAAATCTGGATAATCGAGGCTCGTAGCTCCAGAAATTCCAAAGAAAACAAATAATTCAACTATCGATGCAATGCATAAATTGTCGACTGTCAAACCAAGATCTGCTACTGGTGTTACGTATAACCTTCACTTTCACTACTGACAGTTCCCATGGCACGCCCATCTATTTCCCGCCATTTGAGAAATACCTCGTGTTCACCACCAAACAGGATACCATCAGCTTATAGGAATCTTCGCTCACAGCGCTTAGATCCAGAAGAAAGATGCCGTCAATTTAGCGTGAATCTTTCCTTGATCCCCGAAGGTAAAAAACGTTCGTACGGCACCTCTAGTCGCCACTCCGGGAAGAACTTTGTAGTCCTCTACGCACGTCCGCACTGTCCGGAAGTCAAACAAAGAGTCCTACCTACAAAGTTATGAGCGTGTTTTCGACGTTTTTTAACGGAGCTTTTTTGGGTACTCCAGGTTATATAAGGAAAAAGGTTCGGACACGTCAACTTTTAATTTTAGAAGAAATCATTTTTGCCACTTTTACCCCCTGAACTTCAACCTCCTAGCAGGGGTCAGACACACCTCCAAAATCTTAGATAGAAAGAGAGCAAGTAATACCTTATTTTAAAAGTCTCTCAACCCTGATTTCAACTGCCAAGTTTGAAGTCTCTACTATTATTTTCGTGGATAAGACAGCTTATCAAAATTGTATCATATTAAATTACCGACAAAATTCAGTACAATTATGCGATTTTAACGAGATTTTCTTCATTTTTAAGAGTTCCTTTGGGGAGAAAAAATTATTTTTCTTATTATCTAAGATTTTGGAGACAAATTTCACTCCTGCTAGTGGACTGCAGTTCAGGGGGTAGAAGTGGCAAAAAATGTTTCCCCTAAAATCAAAAATTGACGTGTCCGAGCGTTTTCTTTTCGTCAGATAAGGCTTCAAGTAAGAAGTAAAATAAACTTGATTTGCAATGCTTCTCTATAAAATTTCATGATCTAATATTTCCGGGTAAACTTTGGATTCAAAGGCTTGACACCACTGGATAAAAATTTACCACGAACCAATATAAGGAAGAGTTTAGTTTTGTTAAGTTTCAGTTGTTTCTTGTCTCTTTTATGGGTCAAATAACGAAAAAAGTTGCGTTTAAAAAACTTCGAGATTGTAGTGTGACATATAGAAAAAATGGTGGTATTTTATCCAAAGATAAATACAGGTGAGGGATTCGGACACTTTTTAAGGCTTTTAAAATATAAAGAACAATATACAGGGTGGCCCACCATATTCGACACGGTCTGTAGCTGGATAACCATGGGGTTTTTAAAAAAGTAAATACTGAAACATATACAGGTCGGATAAGGCCACAGTATAAAATTATTTTACTCTATACAGGATGTCTCAAAAAAGTGTGACGTAATCAAAGTTATATTTTTTAAATGGAACACCCTATATTTTATGACGGTTTCAGATTCTACTATAAAAAAATAATTTAAGTTTGTTAATAGTACCAAGTGTCTAATTTTATTCGTTTTTGTGATATTTGATTTTTTTCAAAATGCAGGGTGCAATTAAATTAATTTTATTTTAACAATATAAACTCCTTAAACTTTAAAATTTGTTACAAGATTAGGAAAAGTCTGCCTTATCATACGTAGGTCATATCGAGATCATATATTATACAGGGTGATCAAAAAATAATTTCAATTTTTAGAAAGTCAAATAGCAATATCTCTCTTATTTTAAATGGAACACCCTGTATTTTTTTTACACCACATGATGACAAACCAAATGCTCTTTCAAATGGTGTATATTAGTTGCAGATAATACAAAAATCTTTAATTTTGTATTTTTTTCCAACAAATTTATATTTTGCAATAACGGCTTAGTAAATAGGCATAGCTATATCACAGCCTACTTACATTTAAATAGACATTTGGAATAACAATATGTTAAAACGAGGAATTTGATTAAAAAGTATAAAAGATAGGTATAGGCAACCTACACCATTTGAAAGAGTATTTTATTTGTCATCATAGATGACGTAAAAATACAGGGTGTTCCATTTAAAATAAGAGAGATATAGCTGAGCTGATTTTCTGAAAATTAAAATTATTGTTTGATCACCCTGATAATATATGATCTCGATATGACCTACGTATGATATGGCAGACTTTTTTCTAATCTTTGTTACACATTTTAAAGTTTAGAGTGTTAAAAGTGTTAAAGTAAAATCAATCATTTACATTTTTCAAAAAAATCAAATATCACAAAAACGAATAAAATTAGACACTTAGTACTATAAACAAACTTGAGTTATTTTTAAAGTAGAATTTAAACCGTCATAAAATATAGGGTGTTCCATTTAAAAAATATAACTTGATACGTCACACTTTTTGAGACACCCTGTATAGATTAAAAATAATTTTATACTGTGGTCTTATCCAACCTGTATATGTTCCAGAATTTACTTTTTTAAAACCCCATGGTTATCCCGCTACAGATCGTGTCGGATATGGTGGGCCACCCTCGTACACGTTCAGCCAATTTAAAGGGTCCATAGGCAAGGCGTAAAAAGGAGACAATCTGACGCGATTGTAGAACACTAACAGGTGGAGATTAGACAAAGAATGCCGCCATGAAAACATATCCTGATACGCGATGACGTTCGCCTTGTTGCATTAATTGTCTATGAACCCTTTAAACTAAATGTGTTTAATGTTTTTTAAGACAAACAATATTTTATGTACAAGGTGACTCTAACAAACATTAAACAGCTGACAGCTGAGCAAAAGTATAGAAGGAACAGTTTAAAAATGTAAATTCGGTGCTCTTTGATAAGAAAAAAATCACAAAAAGTTTAAAGCAAATAAATCGGCATGCTTGTCTTCGCGGCCGCCTTTGCTATATTTCCTTTATGATATGCCGGTTGATGCAGCTGGTCATCGCACTATGGGATAGAAATTAATTTTTTTGGTCAAAATTCTTAAACTTACCAATCTAACTTAAAATAAGGTGCTTTTTACTGGAAAAATATTATAAATTATTACAAATGCTTTTTGAAACCTAAAACTTATTATATGTTATTATAAATTTACACCCCTTAACATTATTTTTTTTATGGTACAAAATAAACTAAAATGTCAGCTTGTTTGGTTAATTCGGTAGTATTCTAATCAGTAATCCGATGATTATTATCTCATATGATATACAGGGTACGAGAATAGGTATGATTTTTTTAAATGGAATACCCTGAATATTATATCACCACCAAAAAAATCTTTTAAAATGCTTTAAAAAATTCTACATTTGATGTGTCTATCTCAATTAGTTTCGGAAATATGACCATCCAAATCTTAAAAATAATTTTAAATTATTCTTAGAAGCGTAATAGAGATACATCTTTCCAACTTCTTTTTTATTTTTTAACGTATAAAATAAATAAAAAACACTGTTTTGTTGGGTAGATTCTGTGGAATCCATATCTTTCATCAGAATGCTTTTATCTTTTAGGATATACAGTGTAGGACAAAACATATTAAATTTTAAAATGG
Organism: Listronotus bonariensis; assembly: GCA_014170235.1. Taxonomy (NCBI): domain Eukaryota; kingdom Metazoa; phylum Arthropoda; class Insecta; order Coleoptera; family Curculionidae; genus Listronotus; species Listronotus bonariensis. The sequence continues at coordinate 9,192 of JACEGR010007298.1, forward strand.
AAAACCTTGTAAATTAAAAAAATCTTGTATCTGTTCTTACACTCAGAAGTAGCAAAAAGTAGGAAGGCAATTGTAAGTACAAAAACTGATAAAGACAAAGGTAAAAAAATCTTTGACAAAAGTAGCGAGACTTCGCAAGACTGCATTGGAAACACAACAATAGCTCTTATTATTTAAACTATTTTACTTTTTTAGTAAACAAGGCTAATAATAAACTAAGTAGATTAAATGTTATATATTTATGTTTACTTAAAATACATTTTCAAGTTTCTTATTACCCCAGTAGAAGTCGTCATATCCTTTTATAATTTCGCGTACATGTAGTTTGGAGTATCTACTTTGAAATACACAGCATGAGCCATTAAAATTTCAAAGTTGCTTTTTGGCCAAAATAATGGATTTCTATCCCATAGTGTATCGGCGCGTCGCTGTAAAGGATAGTGGCGCCTTTGTATAAAATAGTCCGATTGCAGGCGGCCTTTTTTATGTTTTTTTGTATTATTTTCAAAGAGTACCGAATTTGCGCTTTTAAATGTTTATTACCATAAGGTAAAATATTTGAAGGAGTGAGTTTTCAAAGAACCAAAAAAGTACCTTTCTTTATTTGACTTAAATCCCGCTAGTACGCCACTGTGAAAAATTTATCTTAATGAATAGTGGCTTAGTACAAAAATTTCATTGCAATATTTAAAATGGTATCAGAGATATTACAAGAAAAAGATGATATGACAAAAGTTAAAACAATTAGAACATAGATTTTTTAAAAGTTTTTCTTTCAATCACCCGATATATTACTGTTGTAAGGTTCAAACATTCCCAAAAACTTTTTATTTATGTAATAATAATATTTTGTTGAAATAAGTATTAAAATATATTTATTTTTTATTAATATGGTTTTGTATGGACAAGCCCAGAAACCAAAATTCTGGATACGCCAAGGATACCTTCATACTTTTAAGCATTATGTTTCCAAATTTTTATTAGTATGTAATATATATGATATTTTAATAGTTAAAGAATTTAAAATTTTTATATTGTTATTTTTAACTACTTAAACAACGTTTCGGTTTGTCATATCTCTCACTATCTTCAAGTGAAAAATTAAAATAATTTTTTTTATTGCAGATTCAATAACATGTCGTCAAGTGCTAAACATAATGGTCATTGTGGGCTTTATGTTCAACTATATGCTTCGAGTCAACCTGACCATAGCTATAGTGGACATGGTAGAGACCAATACTACCAGCATAAATACCACATCCAATTCAACAAAAGTCCGCACAGATGAAACTAGATTCGCTTGGGATTCTGAACAGAAAAACGCCATTTTAGGTGCGTTAAGTCAGTTGTCTTTCATAATTTTTAAAATATCGTATTTTTTGTCGATTTAAAAAAAAACATGTTGATAAGTACGATTGTTGCATATAAAATGGTATTTTACTTTTAGGCAGTTTCTTTTGGGGATACGTGCTTACAGAGCTCCCTGGCGGCAGAATGGCCGAAATAGTGGGAGCGAAACGAATTTTGGAGGAGGCATGTTGATGGCTTCTTTATTGACAATACTCACCCCGGCCGCCTGCTACCTCAATTACTACGTCATACTGATTTTGAGGGCCGTAGTTGGTTTCTTTTTAGGGGCCACATGGCCTGCTATTCAACCGATGGCAGCTAATTGGATTCCTCCAATGGAGAGGTAAGTTTAAATGTAAAAATGTATCTACAGTGTTATTTTTAGTTTGATATATTGCAACTCATTGTTTAATAAGGAAAGGAATGGAAAAATTATTTACACCTTTTAGGTCCAAATTACAGCTAATATGATGGCATCCAGCTTAGGAGCAGCCTTTAACAATGCCTCTATCTGGATTCCTTATTAGTACTCTTTAGGTTGGCAAGTGTTTTCTACGTCACGGGGGTAATTGGCCTATCGTATGGTCTATATTGTGGTTCTTCTTGATCTATGATTCTCCCGCACAGCACCCCAGGATAACTGAAGAAGAACGTATCGAGATCGAAACGAAGATATCTGATGCGCAAGGTAATAATCTGTTTTTAAAATAGTAAGAAACATTGATAGATTTTGCCGGGTACTCTTTAAGCTGCTGTTGCATTTAGTGTTAAAAAAATGATAGTGTGTAGGAGAGCGGGAAGGTCTGACACTTTTTGATAAATACTATTTTTCGTCTACATTATAAAATATTTAAAATGTTTTTGTGTATACCTAAGTATGTATATAAGTATCGCTTAGTAATATGTATCTGTGTTAATAAATGTCAAATATTTTTCATGAAATATGATTGGTATTTTACCAAGAAAATTACCACATAAAAATACATGTCCAGATCCACCCCTTATACGGGGAGGATCTGGCTATATAAACATCAAATTTTAACATAATATTTGAGAGTTATTTATTTTTGAAAAATTAACAAAATGTAGGGTTTGGAATTTAGGCAGTCATTTTATTTTATTTTTTGAATTGTCATGAATTTTGGGTACTTTATATTATTTTAATGCATACACAAATACAATTCATATTAGAACATTTAAATATTCTGGGTATAACTGGTTTTCTGTTTCGTGGAAAATATTTGAGTGGTGACGTACTTGATAAAAGTTACATTAATTATTAACCCTTTAAGCTTTGCTTATTTACATAGGTGCCTAAAGCTGACTGTGATTCTGTGCTTTTAGGGACTTTTTCGATAACTGAGCTTATTATCAGTAACATCGATGACGATTTTTTTTTATTTATCTGATCAATACCCCAGATTGATGAGAAGATTGGTGCGAACTGGTAGCTAGGACTTACCGAATAATTTTTTAACTTTAGTACAATAAAAACCGTTTAACATTTTTTATATATAATTTATTTGGTTGCTTTTCAGGAGGAAAAACTAAGAAACCATCTCACGTGCCATGGAAACAAATATTCCTAAGTATACCAGTCTGGGCGATTATAATAACCCATGGATGTTCAGTTTTTGTTACTTCACTGTGGTCAACAACTGCCTACATACATGAAAGACGTGTTGCACTTTAACAAAGAATAATGGCCTGTTGACGCAGTTGCCGAGTTTAAAAATGTAAATTCGGTGCTCTTTGATAAGAAAAAAATCACAAAAAGTTTAAAGCAAATAAATCGGCATGCTTGTCTTCGCGGCCGCCTTTGCTATATTTCTTTTATGATATGCCGGTTGATGCAGCTGGTCATCGCACTATGGGATAGAAATTAATTTTTTGGTCAAAATTCTGAAACTTACCAATCTAACTTAAAATGAGGTGCTTTTTACTGGAAAAATATTATAAATTATTACAAATGCTTTTGGAAACCTAAAACTTATTATATGTTATTATAAATTTACACCCCCTTAACATTATTATTTTTTATTGTACAAAATAAACTAAAATGTCAGCTTGTTTGGTTAATTCGGTAGTATTCTAATCAGTAATCCGATGATTATTATCTCATATGATATACAGGGTACGACAATAGGTATGATTTTTTAAATGGAATACCCTGAATATTATATCACCACCAAAAAATCTTTTAAAATGCTTTAAAAAATACTACATTTGATGTGTCTATCTCAATTAGTTTCGGAAATATGACCATCCAAATCTGAAAAATAATTTTAAATTATTCTTAGAAGCGTAATAGAGATACATCTTCCCAACTTTTTTTATTTTTTAACGTATAAAATAAATAAAAAACACTGTTTTGTTGGGTAGATTCTGTAGAATCCATATCTTTCATCAGAATGCTTTTATCTTTTAGGATATACAGTGTAGGACAAAACATATTAAATTTTAAAATGGAAAACCTTGTAAATTATAAAAAAATCTTGTATCTGTCCTTACACTCAGAAGTAGCAAAAAGTAGGAAGGCAATTGTAAGTACAAAAACTGATAAAGAAAAAGGTAAAAAATCTTTGACAAAAGTAGCGAGACTTCGCGAGACTGCATCGGAAACACAACAATAGCTCTTATTATTTAAACTCTTTTACTTTTTAGTAAACAAGGCTAATAATAAACTAAGTAGATTAAATGTTGTATATTTATGTTTACTTAAAATACATTTTCAAGTTTCTTATTACCCCAATAGAAATCGTCATATCCTTTTATAATTTTGCGTACATGTAGTTTGGAGTATCTACTTTGAAATACACAGCATGAGCCATTAAAATTTCAAAGTTGCTTTTTGGCCAAAATAATGGATTTCTATCCCATAGTGTATCGGCGCGTCGCTGTAAAGGATAGCGGCGCCTTTGTATAAAATAGTCCGATTGCAGGCGGCCTTTTTTATGTTTTTGTATTATTTTCAAAGGGTACCGAATTTGCGCTTTTAAAATAGCCAGGAACTATAACCTTGAACTAGTTGATGAGCTTGATGACTTGTTGCTTGAAGATAAGACAAAGAAGTTAAAGATTCATTTTAAATAAAAAGAAGTGTTATTGACGACATTAACTACACTTATTTTAATTATTTACTTTAGTATGATATTTGGCGAAAAAAATTATATTATTCCTACTTTCAATACGTCCAAAAAGACAGAAAAAGAAGGCACAGGTTTTGGGTTAGAATTTTTTTTTAAAGAAAAGTTCATAGCCAATATTATACTTTATTAAAGAGTTAAGACAACATGATGATGAAAAACACTTCCAATTATTTAAAAATGTAAAAGGAGCAATTTGACAAATTGTTACAGAAAGTTGAAGTCAACTATTAGCAACTCCCACACAGTTCGTGAGCCAATAACTGCAGGCGAACGTCTAGCTTGTACTCTAAGGTAAATAGGTGACAAAGAAGTGTATGTAGTAAATAAAAGACTAAGACAAGCTATTAACCAAAGTTGCCTAATTTGCTGGATTTATTATTATCCATTATCCAATCCATTTGCCATTCCACAGACAGATGATGATTGTCATCTCTAGTGACCTTCACAACCGTAGTATCAACCAAAGAAAATTCTAACATAATCATCCTATTCAAAACAAAACGCTTTAATATTTTCCGCTAGAATGGACGTGTCAGCTGATTTTCTGCACGTTTTTAATACGCGGGCCGAAAACCGCTCTCATGGACAGTCGGCTTTCTAGTTGTTTTTATACATTATTTGGAAGTTTTTTTAATACACATCAAGCACACATAAAAATATAATACCTACAGTTTTTTTACATTTTTGTTATCCATCATAACATTTAAATTAGTTTTTATATGCATTTACACCACTTTTTTTTTGGTGTGATGCACTTTATTATCTCTGTTCCATTTTTATAGGCATTAAGAAAAAGGTATAATTAAATATACATAACATATTTAATACAGCAACAAAAAGCAAATATACTCTAAACACTACAAAATTGATACTTTTCCATCAAAATAAAATTATTTTGTATATTCTCACTCATTGGCGTCACGTTAACCATTGGAGATGGGGTGGTAAAGAAAAAATACCTTAATTTTTTCTATAAATTTGAAACTCTTGTAAAAATTCATATATCAGTAAATTCTCTAAAACTAAAAGAGCTTTGTTTCTATATAAAAATTGCAGTAAGTTTCAATGATGGCCAATGCAGATTTTATTTTAATTTTTTTTGTAAAAACCGTGTAACAAAGGGAAAAACCAAAAGACCAGATAAGCTATAACTAAATTAAATATTTTAAAATTATTTTTTAATTATTTAATATATTATTTTTTAAAAATATTCAGGTCAAATGACACATGAACGCCAATGACGAATATAAAGATTTAAATTTTGTATAGAGAAAATGTATCTGGATGCATAGTAGAAAGTATGCATAATTTATCAAAAAATAAGGTTTTTTTCTTACTAGGACATGTGTTAAGAGCAACTTTTTTGTTTTATTTCGTCTAAGGAACTTGTGTCTATGGGCTCATTCAGGCGGTCCCAGCCGCTTAGCCGCTGAGAAGCGGAGTGTCAAAACTGACAAAATAAAGCCATACTATTGGATAAACTTGGCAATGTTGACACCCCGCTTACTCAGCGGCTAAGCGGCTGAGACCGCCTGAATATGCCCTATGTGTCTGTTTTTTTGTTGTAAGAGTAAACACCCTATATATCATTTTGTCCACCATTATTGATTTGTAAATCTGTAAATATAAATTTAGTTTTTATTCTAATTCTTAATCTTTTTTTTTTGCAGGTAAATACATTATGGCAGTAATAGCCTCATATCTAGCCGACAAAATCCGAAAAACTGGGAAACTTTCAACAACTGCCACAAGAAAAGTGTTCACAACCTTCGCCACTCTAACTCCAGGACTCCTCATGCTTATCCAGGTCTTCCTGGGAATGAACGCAGCTGTCTCCGTGACAGTTTTTCACCATAAGTTTGTTCTTCAATGGGGCTGTCACCGCTGGGTATCTAACTAACGCTTTGGATATCGCTCCCAACTTTTCTCTGGAACAGACCATCTTTGGATTGGCCAGCACCCTATCAAGTTTTGGAGGTTGGCTTGTCTCTACCAAAATTGTAGCAGTGCTAACTCAAAGAAGAAAAGTTCATTCTACACATGGAAATATGTCTGTTTTGGATTCTCGTTGCTACTTACATCTGTGGAGCCGCGGTGTTTCATTTCTGATATTCGGCACTGGAAAGCTACAAAAATGGAACAATCCAGATCACCGTGATACTGACGGAAAAGAGCTTAAGCAACCTTTGGGCGAGCGACAGGAAATAGAGAAGGAAAAAGAGATAAATAGTGTATGAGCCTAAAAATGTTGAGAAAACCTGAAAAGAAAAGATATTTTTGATATTTATTTATTTATGTGGGTCCGGACTGCTGGGATGCAAAACAGTGGGAAGTATCTCATTTAACAAGTATTTTTATCTACTTAAAACTGCCCCTGGAGGTGTTAGGTAGGTATAATTATTTGTTCTAAGAAGATATTTTTAGATAGCGATCTTTAACACGATTATATTTTAGATAACATTTCTAAGTGCAGAATTGTTTGAAGATTTGAGCTAAAAATTAAAGGGTATTTAGCTCTACACTTGTTTAATAGGTGTTAGTAAGTACCCAAAGAGAACGTACATATTAAAATGTTAAGTAAAATATCCTTATTCATTTTTTAATTATAACAATATTTTTCACAATTTTTTGGTTGTAATTTCTTCTAGACCAAATTTATTAGATCTGCGCAATCCTTCGCGCATTTTATGCTCGAACTTTCAATATTAGGTACTTCGCGCAGAAATTGTATTAAAAATATGATCATGTCGAGCGACCTTGAAAACCACTCAGGGTAGGGCTGGGCATAATATCAATATAACCTTAAATTTTCGTGGCAAAATCGTTCTAGTCTGGTTGATTATAAAACTTGTGATTTTAAAATTTAAAAAACCGGTAATTTTCTAGAGAGTTGCGGCAACCCCGATTTTGTTCAAATTTGGAATACGGCTTTTTTGGGGGCGTTGATCATGAATCTGAAAGAATTTTTTTTTGGGGAAACGTTTCGTTCTCGAGATATCCATCATCAAAGTTGAAATTTAAACGATGCTTACTTTTTACTAATATTTTTTTCCTCTTTTGCACACAATTCTTGATTTTAAGCTAAAGTGGCACACAATATTTGATTTTCACCTTTAAAATCCCTGTTTTCTAAGTATTTTAAAATATACGTGATTGCAACGTTTTAAAGTGAAGTTTCGTAATTTAATTGATAAAAGGTGTAAAATACATAGAATAACGGGGTGTTAAGACTGAAAATTAAATATTGTGTGTCACTTTAGTTTTAAATCAAGAATGCGGAATATAGTGAAAACAGAATAAGGAATATTAAAGTGAAAATAAGATATTAGTTTAAACTTTTAATTTTGATGATGGATCCAAAACAGCCCGTATACCAAATTTCGTCAAAATCGGACTTGCTGCACCCTTCTTAGCAGATTACCAAAAACTCTACATTTAAATGGAAATTGTAGGTTTTGAAAAAATTTCCAAGTCTTGTGTGTTATCCGGTATATCTTATACTGATATTAGTGCTTAGCCGTATTTGTGGCATTTACGCAAAAAATGTGATAAGATATTCAGGCCTAAATTTTTCAAGACACGTGGACTATAGCTTTTGGATGGCTTCAGTATTAAAAAAAAACATATCATTCAATTTAGCACAAATTTTTAATTATGTACATATGTAGCAAGGCATTTTGCACATTTCTTTTTTGGAAATAATTTCTAAGCCTGTCTTAAACATTTATTTAAAATATTTTATCTTTAAAATGTGGATGTTTTGACTTTGGGATCTTTTAGGTCTTATAAATATATTATGTTTTATATATATTTTTTTTCAATGAAAAAAAACTCTTTTTTAAATAAAATTTTAAATTGTTTTTAAGTTTTATTTTATTTGGGTATTACAGTATTGGTATTACAGTACTTCTCAAAATTTAATATCCTGAAAGCAACTGAATCAAAATGCATTACATTTGATCCACCTGAAGAGTTTCTTATGGGGAAAAGAAATAAAGTTACATACTACTAGTATATTATACTGGGTGTCTCGAAAAAGGTCTGTACAAAAAGCTACCACAAACTCCTTGGGCCAAATATAACGATTGAACGCAATTTGCCTTAGTCCAAAAGTTGACCGGCTTGGGAGATACAGGCGGGTGTCAAAGTTTTATTTTATTTTGGTTATTTTTAAATATTTTCTTTAACATTAAACATCTTTTGACCTAATTTGGTATTGGAAGGTGTTTTAGGGTTGGGAATCGAAAACTGCCCATATTTTTCTTCATAATATGTAGAAGGAGCCACCTGCAGTCCTTGCTTTTTTTTTAAATACCATAACTTTTTTGTGCCTCGGTATAATATGACTTTAATTAAAAAAATCTTTTCTCCTATAACTTTTGTCTAAAGATGGTATACCTGGTAAATATCAATACGAGCAACCGTTTATGAGATATTTCAGATTAAACGTTTTATACCACACAAAAATAAATTCATTACGCTTTATCTGGGCCACCCGGATTTATAAGCTCTCTAAAAAATGCTACCATAAATTCCTTGGGCCAAAATACAACGATCTTATGAAATTTACCTTAGTCCAGAAAGGTTGCTGGTTTAGCAAGATACAGGGTGTCAAATTTTTCATTTTTTTTTTACTTGGACACCCTGTATCTCGCAAACGATCAACCTTTCGACTAAGGTAAATTGCATTAGATCGTTGTGGCCCAGGAATTTGTGGTAGCATTTTTTAGAAGCTTTGAGAAAAGTCCGGGTGGCCCAGAATAAAGCGTAAGGAATTTATTTTTGTGTGGTATTAAACGTTCTGAAATACCTCATAAATGGTTGCTCATATCGATATTTACCAGGTATAGCATTTCTAGACAAAAATTATAGGAGAAAAATTTTTATGATATTAGTCCGAGTGCACCATTAAGTTATGGTATTTTAAAAAAAAGCAAAGTACTGCAGGTGGCTCCCTCTACACTTTATGTGGAAAATTATGGGCAGCTTTCGATTCCCAACCTAAAAACCTTCCAATACAAATTTGGTCAAAATGTTTAATGTTAAAGAAAATATTTAAAAAAACCAAAATAAAATTAAAACTTTGACACCTGTACCTCCCAAACAGGTCAACTTTTGGAATCATTTGTTTATGCTTAGATCATTTCTTAATGAAAAAGGCCCGATTATAGTTAAATTTAGAAAGAAAAGTCTGATAATTTTTACACTTTATTCACCAAAAAAATACAAAACAAAACTGAGGGAATGGTTAAACATTAAAAACTTGAATTAACACTCTAAGCTTAACCTAAAATTACACCATCCTTCAAATTATTTATGTTTACATGTTTTTTTCACAATCTCGGATCTTTTAAATTACAATTTCAAAAAGGTCATTTTTTAAGAAGTGTTGGATTTGTCATAAAATTAAATTTATTTTGCATAAAGAAAAACTACTTTTGAGGTTTACCTATATGTATATAAGTAATATACCTATACCATGAAAATACATTATTTTAATTTCAAATTAGAGTTTTTCTTAAGAAAACAATTAAAATATCTGCAAACTCCCCCTTTTAGCGAGTTTGGAACCACATCATTCCCTCTACCTCGAACTACTAGAGCTAGATCGAGATCTGCCCTTTTCGTCTCCTTGGAGGCGGGCTCCTCGAGTGCGCAGGTCGTCTTCTTGGCGGACTGCGCATCCTTCTCGGCGGAGAACGTCTTCTGAACCTTGGAGGAGATCTTCGGAAGTTTGGGAGGACGACGGATCGGTAGTGGAGAACGTCTTGGAGGTGGAGGTCTAAAGAAAAAAAAATTATTTACTTATAAAAAGATGGTTTAGGAATTTAAATATAATGTTTGTTGAATTTAATACAGTGCGTGACTCAAGTCAGTAACACCCATTCTAACTTTTAAATTCTTTGGTATTTTTCATAACAATTTGAGGGCGTTAGTTTTACAACATGAACCAAGCAAGAAGGCAAGGCAAGAAATGACAGATATAAATGTCAAAGTGAAAGTTGGGCGCAATTCTGAAAAAAAAATGGAAATAGTGGTATTGGGGCACATCATTTAAAAGGTATTAACGAGTACTTTATAACCCTATAATATGAAGGTAGTACGTTTAACCACTACAAAATGGCGGTACTTTAAAAATTACCTAATAAAAATAAAAAAAAGGTGTTTTTTTTTAATATTTAACACACTGTATTTCAAAAACTAAGACATTTAGGACATATGTTTATATGAAATTTTTTTCTTATTTTCTGTTGTAGAATCGCCCCGTAAAGTTTGTCGGTTGAGTTACTGGACACCCTGTATGAATGTAGGTAATTTGATTGAAATTGATGAAAACTATGATGTCTATTGGTGCCTAAACGGTGAGGTTTATCGACTTTAATAAAGAGTACCTTATTTTTTAAGTTTTTGATTGTCTATAAAATGGCGCCCCCAGCTTTGTGATATCTGTCTAAATAAAAAGTTATGATGTAAATAAATTTTAAGTTTTAGGTAAAGTGCCTTCTGGCGGTATTTACAAAAGTACTTTTGTCTTAAAATTTTAGAATCTGCAAAGCTTGATTTGTGTGCCAAATATCAACTGGACTGGTAAAAAATAAATGCGAAATGGCGAAAAAACCAAAATAAAAATTGAACTTTGACGGCTTGTAACTCGAAAACAAATGACATCTTGAAAAAAATTTGTATGATGCTCTACCCTTATTTTGTCAAGTAGAATCGCCCCCTTAAGTTTCGTGATCGATTTTTGAATCACCTTGTATATTTTAAACAGATAAGTTCATGTACCAGTTGAGCTCAACTGACCCATAACTGAATTGGCAATTGTAAAACTTGGTATAGGTATATCTAACATTATTAGTTTTGGGAATATGGCCTTTCAAATCAGGTATTCAGGTAATTTTTAAAGTACTGCTCTTTTGTAGTGGGTAAAGGTATTGATTTTATATTCTAGGGTTATAAAGTAGTACTTGTCAGGGGCATTAAAATGACGTGTCAATGGACCCCCCTTTCCTTATATATTTTTTCAAAATGGCGCCCAACTTTTAATTTGACATATCTGTCATTTCCAACCTGCAATTTGGTTTTTGTTGTCTTACTAAAGTCCTCAAATTTTCATGAAAAAAATACAGAAAAATTGGGAGGGGGTCCTGACTTTAGACATGCATTGTATATCATAGATCTTACCTAGGCTTGGGTATTAACACTGGGGCTGTTGTAATCTCTTGCCCATCAATCTGGCCTCCATCCATGTGTTTCATTGCATTCTCGGCTTCATCAGGGTTACTGTATTCCACATAACAGTAACCTGTACCCAAATTTGAATGATTGCGGTCCTAAAAGAAGAATTTTTATTGAATACATTCGATTTATTTTACACTTTGGTTGGGATTTTTCGGATTGTTTTAAATAATTAATAATATGTACCTTTGGGAAGTCTACATGCTTGATGGTACCATAGGTGCTAAAGATTTCTAAAATATGATCTTTATTTACAGTACGAGTCAAACGGCCAATGTGAATTTTTGTAGGACGTGGCGTTGGTGATCTCCTACGTCGTTTACGAGGTGATCGAGATCTAAAATAGTAAAATAAAAAATAAAATATGCTTAAACCTGATATAAAACCACAATAAATTTTTTTAAACCAATAGATTATTAACTATTTTATAAAAATCAAGTGAGAGAAGAGCAAAGGTATTTTGGCTGATTCTTTTAACTTTAGGACTTATTATTAAAATAAATTAAATAATTATTGTAGCCATCCATAATTCGAACAGTTTAATGAATATTTTTGTTCTATAGCTGAGACTGTCATTGACCAACTGCCAAACTGTAACAAGAAAAATTTTCGAGACTATCTAAATAGAAGTATAAACTGTCCTGAACTTAAGATTAGACACATAACCTTTAATGAAACTCGCAAATTAATTAATAAACTTAAGAATAAGAAAAGTAAAGATGTTTTTGGAATAAGTGTAAAACTATTAAAACCATTAAAAATCTCTTGGTAGTCCCTCTTACTAAATTAATAAACTTAGCCATAACACAGGAAACTTTTCCAGACATACTAAAAACTGCTAAAGTCATACCTATTTTTAAGCAGAAAGGTTCAGTGGATGATTGTTCAAATTATAGGCCTATTTCACTGTTGCCTATATTATCAAAAATTTTTGAATTAGCAATTAAAATCCAATTAACCGATCACTTTGAGAACAATACACTGTTTTTCCAGGGACAATTTGGCTTTAGAAATAAAAATCCACATCACTAGCAATAACCTGTCTTGTTGAGCACATTCAAAGAGGTTTTGAGAATGGTCTTGATACTTTTGCTTCCTGCTTGGACCTAACAAAGGCCTTTGACTGTGTTCGGCATGATATTTTGCTGGAAAAGTTGCCATATTACAGAGTTGGCAATAGTATGAGAAACCTATTAAAATCCTACCTTTCATCACGATTCCAATTTGTTGCGTTTAGAGGGGAAAACTCAAGTTCAAAGTCAATAAATTATGGGGTGCCCCAGGGTTCAGTCCTGGGCCCGGTGTTGTTTCTTATATTTATAAATGACCTTCCAAATTTTCAGGACTTACTCAAAATAATCTTATTTGCTGATGACACCACCACACTTAATAGTTATCATCCATCTCAAATACAGGGCATTGTGGAAACACAATCCAACATTCAGCAATGGTTTCTTGCAAATAGGCTGTGTCTTAACATACAAAAACTCAGCACATTAACTTTACGCTAAGACAGTCACAAACACACAAGCCATTTGACACTGGTAAAGAAGTTGTATTTCTTGGAGTTACACTTGACTCAGGACTGACTTGGGAACCCCACGTTGACAATCTTTGTAAAAAATTGTCGAGAGCATTGTTTTTAATAAGGGGTCTTTCTCGCTGTGTATCCTTGGATGTTGTACTCTGTGCTTACCACGGAAATTTTGCTTCAAGGCTATCTTATGCTTTAATTGGATGGGGACATTCAGCCCATGCTGCTAAAGTTTTTACATTGCAGAGGAGATGCGTTCGCATAATTGCTAATATTGGCTACCGGGAGGAATGTAGACCATGTTTTATCAAATTGGGGCTTTTTACTCTTCCCTGTTTATATATTTTCCAGTGCCTTATGTTTATTAAACAAAATATTCACTTGTATCAAACGAATCAACAAATCCATAATTATAATACTCGTAACTGTCAGGATTTAATCCATGACTTTCATAGACTTGGAAGATCCAGGGGTGGCACCAATTACTTCTGTATAACATACTTTAATGCGCTCCCTCAGCACATTAGATGTTTGAACGACAGGATTTTTAGAAGCACTATAAAAAAGTACCTATTAAAACATGCCTTTTTTTTCTGTGAATGAATACCTGAGCAGCAGCTTTATTTTTAGTTAATTTGAATTTTGACTTAAAGAGGTAAAAAAGAATAAATTATTTCAGGACTCTCATGAGGGCTAAACTTTAGTAAAACATTATTGTTTTAGTTTAAATACTTTTTAATAATTGTGATTGACTGTCAGTGTTATTGTGATGTAACTATATTTTTTTTATATTTTATTGAGTATAATGTTTAGGAAAATTTTAGAATATTTTAAATGTTTCTTGTATAATTAATGTAAATTGACGTGTAAAAACACTTATCTGTAACAATATAAGTTTACCCAAAATACAAAAACAACTCACCTGGATCTATTTCTGGTATTCTTTTCATCCTTATCTTTAGCTGGTGATATTTTCCTATCTTTTCTTTCTCATCCTTTTTTGCATCAGTTTTTACTCTATCCTCTTTTTTATCTTTGTCATGTTCTATCCTTATCCTTTTCCTTGTCTTTATGATCACGAGTGCGGCTCTTACTGCGACTCTTTACCTTTTTTGTTGTTGATCTAGACCTAGAAATAATTTATATTCATTCTCAACCAAAGTCCGTATCTGATTTATGCAATAGATAATTTAGTTTTAAGAAATGTTTCCTACCTTCTTTTTGGTCTGGTTCTTTCATTATCACTTGATGAACTGGATGTATCAGAACTTGTGCTGCTTGACCGAGATGAAGATGCTGAGCTGGAGCTACTTGATGACTTTGAACTTGAAGAGCTACTATCTGAAGAGCTAGAAATTATTAAACATAAATTATTTATGTATTCCACTTTTGAATAAAGTAATTGGACGATTTTAAATTAATATGCTTACCTACTACGGCTCTCATCACTACTGCTGGAGCCAGAGTCAGAACGTTTTTGCGGTCTTTGGTCTTTTCCTTCTTTTTGTCTTTTGGCTCTGTGTCCGTAGCCGGATTGGGTTTAGCCCTAAAAAGAAAAAAAATGTAAAATAGTTGAAAATAGTAATCTAGAGAAGCCTGTCCATTAGGTTATCTAACCTAAGTTTTTTTACTTACATTTTGGTAAAGAAATACTACTTATTTCTATAAATTATTAGCACTATATACTAAATACGCAAATTTTACACGGTTTTCATAATTATTATGTCGAGTATTTAGCGTATTTAATAAGAAAATTGAATAATGTTCACAAAGTCACAAATCCAAACGGAAAATTGACAGTAAATGTAGCGGCGATGAGGACGACCCGACCCGGCACAGCCAAGAGTTACAGTGTTGCCACATCTCGTTCATAAACTCATTGACGTTTAAGATATTCTAAGCTTAATTTTTTAGCTCTAAAATTTGTATTAACGGTCGTTTGAATTTTATGCATAACTGCTTTAATCGTCCTTAATAAATTATAATTTTAATAATGTCTTCTCTAGTGTCTTCAGCTAAGCCTAAGAATTTTCAGTGTAGTGAGTGTAGAAAAGTATTTTTCCAACAAAACAACTTTAAAAAGGCATTTAAATAATATTCCTAATGTTTGCCGATCCACGGGTATAATATCCACATATTACTAATTTGTCCAATTTTTATTTATTTATTTTTAACAGTTATGTTAATTCTAATAGGAATATATATTTATGTTTGTTTTTATAGGAAAAACTTGTGCACAAGAGAGAGTACTTTGCAGACGCGAGTACAAAACTATCTAATTAAAACTACTTGATTCAAAAGCGTTTAAAAATAATGAGTCTTGTACATTTTTTCCGTATTGCTTTTTACTGGAAAAAATTAATTGTAAACTAAATTAAATGGTTTTTCTTCATTAATAATCTTTATTACCTTTCAATGCTATTTAAATAGGTAGTTAGAACAAAAAAAAATAAATAAATATTGTTGTAGTTAAGTCTATGTTACACACTGTATATTTTGCGAAATATTAGAATAAATTAATAAATTTGCATCCTTCGTTTTATTTTCCTGTTTCTATCCCATGTAGATCAGAGAAACTGCCATGCCTTTAATAAACAGAAGCAGATAAAAAAATTGTGGGAGAAATGTAAAAAAATAATAAACTTTGGAAGTTGAGGTACTTTTTGTTAATAGTAATAAATAATATGGATATAGTGTTAAAAACCAAAAAAAAAAAATACATTTTCGATGCATATTTAACTTTGCGAGATCTGAATAGGAGGCGACCTTCACCCATTTGTTTACCGGATAAAAACGGTTTTTATTAAAGCTAGTATTTAAACCAAGGTATCGCCCTAGGGTTGCCTAAAATAAATAGGTCAAGGCTATATTTAATTTAACAAAATATCCTCAAAACTTTTGACACACCTTGTATAATGGCAATCCGTATATGTTTAAATACTAGTTATTAATATATATATTATAAAAAAATACAGAATATACCAAAAAGTTTTTTAAAGTTTAAAATTTAAATTTTAAAACTTACTTTTTAATTGGTCATAGCCTTGACCTATTTTTTTTAGGCAACCCTAAGGCGATACCTTTCTTTAAATACTATCTTTTAGTATAAAATAAAAAATTCGCTTATTTTTTAAAACCTAATCTGCATATAATCTCTTACATTCCTTTAAATGCAGTTGTATTTGATTGTAAGTTAACATTTTTAATATTAATTAAACTAAAATATTTAACACAGCACAGAAATATCAATAATTATGAAAAAATTAATTTTATATATCCCGGCATGAGAGATACACTAACGACCGTTAGTACAAATTTTGAGCCTATAAAAAAATTTACGTTAGAAAATCTTAAACCTCAATTAGATTATGAACGAGATGTGGCAACACTGTAGCTCTTGGCCGTGCCGAGTCGTCCTCATCGCCGCGACGAGCAAACAAAAATGACCGAATTCTAACCAGGTTCAAGAATGACTCTTAGTTACTAGCTCCAGAAAGGGTGCCAGCTCCAAAACGCTCAAACTTTGCGCGTCCTTCAAAAAGCTGTGACAGAATTGTTAATCCTCAAACCAAGCTAAAAGGCTAAATTTGGTAATTGTCTAGAAACTGTCCGCCAACTCCGATTTTGACCAAATTTGGTACACGAGAGTTTTTAGGGCGCTGATCACAAAACTGAAAGAATTTTTAGTCAAAAATATTTCGTTTTCGAAATATCCATCATCAAATTTGGCATTTGAACTAACATTATTATCGCAATATTCCTCCTTCTTTTTGCACACAACTCTTGATTTATAGCAAAAGTGGCCCACAATATTTGATTTTCACCTTTTAAACCACTGATCTCGATGGATTGCCAATGTTATTACCTGCGCGAAACAAAAGTTACATTTCATGGGCGAAAAACCGGTTTGTGCGCAAGCACAGTTGAGGGTAAACGCACACTGGCGCCAAACAAACTATTCGCATTATCGGAAAGAATTTGTCGACGGCGTCCTGGTTTTCTGTTCAAAGTACGGTAGCTAATGAGCGTCACGGTCAGACCGCGGACGAAGGGTACGGGGTGCCGGGTGTTTGTATTTTGCCACGGCTTTTAAGTGCGCATGTTCGTCCACCCATTTATTTGTTTACTGCGCGAGGTCGTATAAATCCGAAAAATGCTTCTTGCCACTGAGGATCTAAA
This sequence comes from Listronotus bonariensis, assembly GCA_014170235.1. Taxonomy (NCBI): domain Eukaryota; kingdom Metazoa; phylum Arthropoda; class Insecta; order Coleoptera; family Curculionidae; genus Listronotus; species Listronotus bonariensis. Next base: position 26,643 of record JACEGR010007298.1, read on the forward strand.
TGTAGGGTATCTATGAATAAAACACTTTCCAACTACATCTTTAAGAATAGTACAGTTTTACTTTCTTTTTTGCCTTAAATTTCCGCCCCTTTCGAAGACTTTACCCCAACCTTGACCTTGGAAAACGAATTTGTTCCTTATGTTTAGTTTTGATAAGGTCTTGCTTATTGCGCATGTCTTCATGTGCACATGTCGTGCCTTTACCGAGAGTCGATTCTGAATGCGCCTTTTTCAGTAAGTCGCTATTATACAGAGTGAGATAATAGTTGTTTCTTTTGTAGGTAATGACGTGGACCATAGCTTTTTGGAGCTGGCACCTTTCTGGAGCCAGTATTATCGACTTTTTTTTCAATTTTAATTTAAAATAATTTCGAACGCACTCCTTAAAATTTTTCTACCAACTTAAAATATTAAGGTTTTCTTTTATTTTGAAATTATCATATTTACAATGGTGTTAGTTCAAAGCTTATTAAGTAAAAGTATTGTGTAATTTGTTAATTTCTTTATATTTTTTTAAGAACTATTGCGGAAGATCTAAAAATACCATTTTTGTTTAAATCGAGGTTGGCCATCTTGACTGTCGATTGTGACATTAGAAGTAGTTTCCATGTCGTCAATCGGAATTTACCCTATTTTATATGTCCGGAAATCCTTAGAAAATGGTTATTTTTAAAAATGAATCCAAAGTTTAATTACCAACAGTTACCAAATGATATGATTAGATTAGTTGAATTTAAATTAATAAAAGTCTAAATTTTTAATCATATTTTCGCAACTAATATTTTATAACAAACAATAGCAATTGGTTCTAAGTATGTCTGCATACGAAATTTTAGTCAAATCCCTTTTCTTATCTAATGGTCGTCTTTCACTTATGTGGTTTTACCAAAGAGTAAATATGTTTTTATTATTAATCTTTGGTTTTACCAAAGGTTTCACCAACAACTTATTGTGGGGTACCAACCATAAATTCATGTTGATAATTTTCGTCGTTACTTAATTGGGGAAAAACTGGAAACCTATTCCACTTTATTTTTAACAGTTTATAAATAAAAAGCTTTACTAAAGTTTAAAAGCTAATCTACCTATAACTTTTTTGTTGATTTTTGTTTAGCTAATTAAAAAATATATAAAACGGGAAACGTGTGCACTCTCTTATAATTTTTTAAATAATTCCGTTAAGCGAAATGTTAATTATTACCACACTACGTTTCGCTCCGTTCCGTATGCTTGCATTTGCCACCTTTTGCTCGGCTTTCAGCTTGTTTTTCAACTTGGGGATTCATCTAGGCTGTTTGTACACCGTGTATAAAGGTTATTTTAGCGTGCACTAAAGTTCTATGACTTGAGATTGAACTCTGGAAGGAACATTTTAAGAAAAGAGACGGCGATTGTGATCAACTGAAACAAGCGATTTAGTTTGTGATCCAATTTTAGAATAATTTCCTGGTTTTCGTTCGTAATCAAATGTCAGATGTGGGTAATACACGCGATTTAATGTGTTTTAAACGTTTTTCGTCAGTGTTTTTCTCGTGGAATTGACTTATTTACGGTAATGTCCGGGACCAAGTGTGCTGTGTTGAGGTAAAATCGTCGGCAGTGTTTTGTTTCATGCGTCATTTTGACACTGATTTTTGAGTGATTTTTGTGAATGACATGACATTTTAACAGAAAAATGGCCTCAACTTCAAATTTCGAGGCGAAGGTCCTCATGTCCAAGGGTAAAGGGCCACTGCTGCTTATATACACGCAGACTGCGCCGCAGAAAGGAACCCCCAACACCTGAAAGAAGTTTTGGATAATCTCCTGAATCCTGCAAAGCCCATAGATGAATGGGAGACCATAGATTGGTGCAAATGGCTAATGTCAGGGGGCGCACGCCTGACGAATTTGCTAGCACAGGTAGGTTCAAAACTGACCACTAAATGACCAGCAGTTTGTAATGGCATAACCTTGTCAGTGGCCTTCACTCGTTTATACTAAGCAAATTGAGTCATTTCCAAAATTATTAAACAATTAACAATTTAGTGGTTTATGACTTTGGGTAGTTTATTATATTGAAAAACAATGTCATACTGAAGTGTCTCTGGTATTGCATTGACTATTACAAGACCTTGAATTAAATAGTTTTTATTAAGCATATTTGCATTATATTGCATAATGTGTTATGTTTTGCTGGTATTTTTAGTCTTGTTTGTAGATAAATGGAATCAAAGCGATCATTTTTTAATTTGTTACAGTCCACAGATACAAAAGAGGCTGCGAAAGTTTAAGACTTAAATAATTTTATTTTAACCTCTAACAAAAACCAAATTTTCGCTGGTATTTTCATAGTTCGTTTATAACATTCTTTGTTCGTACCAAGTGTTAATATTTTTTCTTGAATGTTATAATTTACTCACTAAATAGTGCCCTTATCAAAATGAAAATTATTAAAAAAGTAACAATTAACACTTTATTTAACTTTTATATTAATCATAATTTATTATGTTTATTTTAACTCAGTTTTGTATTGCTTGCTCTTGATCAGCTGCTCAATCAGCTGTTGCCATGATGAAATTGTTTTGACCTGCAACTTCTTCATTTTCTTTTTACTATAAAACTTTAAAATTGGTACTGGATAGCATACAGATTAAAGTTGAGTTTGAATTATTTAGTAAAATTTGAGTTAAAATTATAAACAGTTTGTTTTCAGAGTGGCAAGAGCAGTTGCTTAGTTTATTCCAAAGCCTTACCCCCGCATAAGTATCTCTAAATTTAGAAAAAGGTGTAAATCAAAAGTAAATAAACAAAAATTGTGTTGTTAAAATAGTCATAGTAAATGGATCACTGATTTCAATGGGTTGCCAATGTTATAACCTGCGCGAAACAAAAGTTACATTTCATGGGCGAAAAAACCGGTTTGTGCGCAAGCCAGTTGAGGGTAAACGCACCTGGCCCCAAACCAACAATCTGCATTATAGAAAAGAATTTGTTAACGGCGTCCTGGTTTTGAAGTACAGTAGCTAATGAGCGTCACGATCAGACTGTGGACGAAGGGTACGTGGTGCCGGTGTTTGTATTTTGCCACGGCTTTTAAGTGCGCATGTTTGTCCACCCACTGCGCGAGGTCGTAAAAATCCGAAAATGCTTCTTGCCACTGCGGATCCAAATGTAGGTTATCTATAAAATGTATACAACCAAGGGAATACATTTTCATGTGTTTGTTTTTTCTTGTGTTCTAAGTTAAAGTACCCTTCGAAGTACCCATAAAGGTGCATATTAGAACATATATAAACATCCTAATATTTGCTATAGTCTGTGATGTGTTTAATTTTCCACATAAGAAAGTTCTAGTAAAATTTATGGTGAAAATTCCACATCACTGTTTTTTGACCAATCAAATGTGTAGTTTTGGTTGCATTACCATGACAACACAAGTATTTATCGGAAATTTTTTTCTCCTGCCTAGGGTAGCCTGGAGTAAATTATAGTGAAAATTTTTTGACATAATCATTGAATTTGTTTTAACGTCATGTCTGTGATTCACATACTTAATTAAAGAAACATGTACATAACACAATATAAAGTAATGTAAGGTTTTAAGACCCTAAATGACAATTTTATACAACTACAGTTAGCAAAATAATATTATAAGACTGAAGTACTAGACATAAGTGAAGAGCAAACTAAAGCAAGGTATTGGTCTAAAAAAATTAAAATAAACTATTTTTACCAAGTGTAGTAATATAGGGTATATATAATATAAAACAATAAACAATGATAAGCTCTAAAATTACATATATTTGCAACTACAATTGGTAAAATGGAAAATATTTATTTTATAGTAAAATTTTAAAGCTTGTGTCAAAGTTACAAATTTAAAAAGAATATTATTTAACACAAACTTGGTGTGAAATTTTCTTACCGAATACCACACATGCTTAAACCGGGAAATTTTTTCTCGGCCACGAATATTTAAGAAAATTCTCCCTCGCCTGCAGCTCGGGGTAATTTTCAAAATATTCGTAGCCTTGAAAAATTTCCGAAAATAAATTTAGCTTTAGTGGTATTACAAGTGAAAATTATCTTACAAGTGTTCATATGATATATAAGTATAACTTTTGTGATATCTATGTGCCAAAATATTAATTTTGTGATCAGCTCTCAAAGGATAATCCGAGAGATAATTGTAACATAACCTTAAAAGCTGGTAAATGTATAAATGGAAAAAGCTTATTGGGTTCTCTAAATTATTTTAGGAGTAGGTAGATAAAAGGAAGCAAGTTGTTACTCCTGGGTACTGTTTGTATCTTTCCATATTTAGGGAAAATGTTAAAAATCTAAGGATAAAATCACAAAGGGAAAAATCTTGCTAGACAAAAAATGTACCCTAATTCTTCTATTAGGAGAAAAACGAGGTAAAAAAATATTGTTTTAGTAGGGAAATGGATTATAAATGTATGTATAATCATTTCTATTACTGTGTATGTTTATGATACTTTTTCTTATGTATAGTGACGGAATTAAAATCTCGTACACCTAATTTTTCCCAGTGTGATGTTGGCTTTTGCGTACCGGGATCACCTGGAAATATACCTTACTTGACAAATTGTTATCTGTCACATATTTCAAAAATTATATTATTTTTTTTTTAATTTTGGAAAATGAATGAACTAGAGAAGGCGAGAGTAATTACTCTATTTAAATAAAGTGTTTCTCTAGGAAGAATAGCTCAGCAAGTTGGGAAACCAAGAAGCACTATTCAAAGCCTTGAAACTAAATGGGAAAATACAGAATCATTGGATCATTGGAATATTTACCGCAATGTATGGATTTTTGGAAAAGGGTAGTATTTACCAATGAGAAGATTTTTCAATCTTATGATAGCGGGCAGATTAGAGTGTATAGGCCGCAAAATACACAGTACGAAGATAGATATACCCAAACATGTTAAAACAAGTGGAAGATTTTCTGTTAATGTATGGGGGTATATGTCTTTCAGAGGGCTAGGCATATGCCACCGTATTCGAGAAAGATTTAATAGTCAAGCTTATATACACATACTCCAAAATGTTGTGTTGCCATCGGTAAACAATATATATTTGAACAAGAAAATTTTATATACCAGCATGACAACTGCCCTGTCCATACAGCAAGAAGAGTTTCAGACTGGCTACAAGAAAATAAAATTTCATTGTTACCTTGGCCCTCAAGAAGCCCTGATATCAATCCAATCGAAAACGTTTGGGGATATATTGTAAAAATTAACAAGAACAATGATTTCCATTCACAAAACAGTGATGATTTGTGGAATAAAATTGAAGAAACCTGGAATAATTGCATGTTTCATGCAAAAAGGCTGATTGCATCAATGCCCACACGTTAAAACTTATTAGTGAAAAAAATGGTGCCGCTTTGAAATATTAGGCCAGTGTTTTTTCTTTATTATGTGAATAAAATAAACTATATATTTATTTTGAGTCATGTATTTTATTGAATATTAATTAAGGTGAGAAAAAGGTAAAAACCAAGTTTACCAAAATATTGAAAATTGACATAAAATGTTAACCTAAGTGTACGAAATTTTATTTCCATCACTGTACCTATTGGCTGTGTGTTTATAATGATGGATGTATTAAGAATATGAAATTCTGACAGTAAATTAAAATTTAGAAAAGCCTTGATTAACATAGTTCTAATTAAATTAATCCTTATTCAATTAATAAAATACACAGGGTGTATCTAAAAGGTGTGGAAAAAAGCTACCACAAATTCGTGAGGACAAAATATCCTGATATAACCTTAGTCGAAAAGTGGATAATTCTGGAGATACAGGGTATCAAAAGTGCAACTTAGATGTAGTTTTTGCATAAATAATTTTGTTATTAATTGGTGTATTATTAAAAAATTTGGCGTTTTGTGGGGTGAGAATTTAAAATCTGCTCAAGTTTTTATGGCAAACTGAATAGAAAAACTTGTGGTACCTTGCTCATGTTTAAACCAATTTAATTTTTTTAAGGCACTCTGTATTTGACTTTCAGATAACAATTATTATATTGAAAACAGCTCTGAGAAAATATTGTATTGTTTTATTTAGTCATAATCTCCAGGGGTGGCAAAAAACCGACTTTTGTGTAGTGGTAGCTGGATTTTAGGCTTTTTTGTGTTTTTGAAGAATTTTTGTGTTTTTTAAATTTTTGACCGTCCTCACCTCAAATTTTAGTATCAAATCGGCAAATTAGCAAATTGGCGGCAGTCAAAAAAATGTCTTTTGGAAGGATCTACTGATTTTGTACAAAATTACCTGCTGTTATGAATAAAAGACACTAAACTGTATTCTAAAATCATTGTTTGAAACTTCTGTATTAAACAGTATTCCAGCATATAGTAAATGGTGGCAAACTCTCAAACTGTAATTATTTAATAAAAAAGATAATAATTTAACTAAAATGACAGATTTTTTTACATCTCCATAGTTGTCCTGCAACATTTGCTTTTTTGTAGACAATATTTAATACTTATAAGATTTGTCTGGAATGACTTAAAAAACAGGCTTTATTCAGAGAGAGTTCCCAAACTTGTTAAATTATTGGGTATTATCATTATTAATGTTATTTCAGTATTCTAGAAGTACTGTTTTATTTTTATGTTTTTAATAAATTATGTGCTTTGTTAAAAATAGTTTGTTTACCGGACTTTTGTATGTATTTTTGTGTGGTGTCTTTTTGTTTAAAATTATAGTTTTTTTTCCCACAAAAGCCAGTGGCTTTTTATTTTGCCAACCCTGATAATCTCACATATGACATACCTAGATCTGAAAAAACAAATGTTTGGTAGCAACTGTCAAATTAATATTTAAAAAAATTAACTCTGTACTTGATTTCATCCTTGGCACTGCTAAATTTAAAATATTGCTATAAAAAGTATTTTTTTTATTCCTGTCTACCTTAGGCAAAGAATTTTCTAATGATAGGTATTTTTAATTCTTAATATCTGTTGCTACCATTTGTTACAAGTTCTGACTCATTAAAAGATCAAGGACCTTTCTATAAAGTAGGTAGTTATTTACATTTTTTTAATTCCAAGTATTTTACACTGAAATTAAATAAGTGTATAATGTTTCATATATGTGATTTATTCTGCAGAAATACACAAAAAAGGTTAAAATTAGTATTAACAATTTTGCTCTTTTTCTTGGACTATTGTTAGAGAAATAATGGTTAATATATTTTTGATTTAATACAAGAGAATCAACAACCCCTTTGAAATGAAAACAAAAAAGTAGGCAGGATCCAAAGTCGGCCTATATAAGGTCGCGACATTCGGCCATATTGCTTTGACGTGTTATGACGTCACATCTCCCATTTTTCGGCCATGTTGTTCAGTGCCGGAGATATACAGTTCATTGTATTAGTAGAACAACCGTTTACATAACAGTTTTTAATTATTATTAAGTTGTAAATTATTTATTTAAATAAAAAACATTTGGAATTTCATCTTTCAACAAATATCACTTCCAAAACAATGCAAAATGAAATGCGCAAATTCTAGACGCCACTGGATTGATCATCAGCTTCGATTTTACCCAGTCTTGCCAACTTTTCTCCGTGGAGTGCCCTTCCTTGCGTCCCCCGACCTCGAACCGCCTAAAAGTTGAGGATATGTCGCAACCTTATTTAATATAAACTAACCTTGGGCAGGATCAATGTTAGTTAAAATTGACCATGCCTTTCCAACTTGTTGTACGACGGGTTGTATAGATAATATTCCAGAGTAAATTTTTTTATTTTATATAATTCATTTTCAAGTTTTTGGTTTTGTTGTTAGTTGATACTTCTCATTCTATCGAGTTCATTTATTTCAGACTACGTAATCCGCCATCTTGTGGCGGCGACCATCTTTGATTTTTTTATAGTAAGCTCTATTCTACCAATCAAGCCCTGTCATTTAATACCTATATTGAGGTAGTTGCGGAAACAACTTGTAATCAGCCATTTTGTCGCAGCGGCCATTTTGATTTTTTTTATAGTGAGTTCTATTCTACCAATAAAGCTCTTTTAAATTCATGTTCTTTTCGATCTTAATGACACTTTTTAACATGGAATACCTTGACCATAAGGTATTGGACATGTTTTAGCAAGTTCCGCGAAATATGCCATAAAAACTTCTTCTTTCATACTTTTGATTTTTTTCTCGCCAGAACAGCTTGTAAATGCTGTATATTCTTTCTCGTACCTGTGCTTCGACTTGGACGGCAACAAATCTAAATTTGTGAATTCAAAATAAATATCATTTTCTAACAAATATTTCTGGATTTCAGTTTTAAGCTGGTGCTTTATGCAGCAGACGGCTGTGGTAGCCTTTGCGTTATCCCATGACAGTAACACTGTTGTTTGGAAGAGTTTTTAAACAAGAGTAATTTTGAGAAACCAGCTCACAAAAGTTCTGCGCTTGTATCCTCGTGATAATCCAAGCTAGAATCCTTAATATTCTTTGCGCAGACAACAGCAAGCTAGTTTGGGACAAATCCGTCTTCTGAACCAGCGTGTATTATGGTAATGCGTTTTCCTTTATTTGAAGGTGCTTTCGTCTGACAGTTTTGACTGGAATCCACCCATCCTTTGGATACCGTGTCGTGTGTATCGAACCATGTTTCATCAAGGTAAATTATGGATCTGTTTTCTCACCTGTATCTTTTCCCTTGAAGATCATTAAATCACAAGTGCGTAATCTGTGCGATTCCATTACTACCTGTCTTTTGTCTATTTTGCGGTATTTAAATCCCATTTTACAAACAAGTCTATGGAGGTGGCACGGCTAATATTTATATTAGTGTCGGTCTTTCTTCTAGCTTCGTTTTCAGTTTATCCAGAGGTAGGAACAACTCCGCTTTCATAGAAGACAATATGTTTTCCTGCTGTACAGGTCTTGATCACTATTGTCCATACCGTCGGATCGAAAATCACTACGCTTTTCTTTGTTCAATTCTTCACTATGTAATAATATCCCTTATCGACGTTGAAGTTTGGGTTCGTAAGACTAGTGCGGAAAGGTGACACTTTCCAAACTAAATTGCGTGCGGGAATGTGCTGCTTTCCACACGCTAGTAAAAAAAATAGTTTCCAATTTCAATTTAATCTCGAATTTAATATTGAACTATTTTGTGAAGTCTTGATTTGCGAATGCTGTAATTATTTTACATGTTTACAAAGATGGGTTTCTTTGATTGACGATGATTATTTACACTAGGAAACTTTGGCTATAGTCCATGTGGTGTTGCATTATAAACAAATTAACATTTTTACTTAAAGTATGGCATATTTTATCCAAGTCCCACGAAAACCGGACATTCTGTTGTCCGGTGCGCTACGATTTTTCCGACCGGACAGAAACCGGACTGTCCGGCCGAAAACCGGACATCTGGCAACTCTACTGGTCACGCTAATTATTAAAACCGTTTATTAAAAAAGAAATTGGTGCAAAAAATTGTTTTAAACGACATACACAGGATTTTTAAAACACATAAAAAATATTTTGGGAGGTGATTCCTTGTTCAAAATAATGTGGTTTCTTGTATAAACATTGGGTCAAAAGCGAGGGCAGAAGTCAACCATTAGAGAGATATCGCGGTACAAAAATAGCGAAAAAAATAATGTTTTTATTTTTTATCTCAAAAACAAAATTACTAGAATAATGAAATTATACGGAAATATTACTATTATAAAAGTACACTTTATAAATATTTTTATACTTTTTCTTAACCGACTTCAAAGGGAGGAGGTTCTCAATTCGCCTGTATGTTTTTTGTGTGTGTATGTTAAGCCTAGTTCATAAGCTTGCGAAATGCGATTTGCAGCAAATCGTGTTCTGATTGGTCAATTTGTAACGAAACCTTAGACAGTCGTTACAAATTGTCCAATCAGAACAAGTTTCGCAAATCGCATTTCGCAAGCTTATGACTAAGCTTTTTACGCGATTACTTCGGCGTTTGTGGACCGATTTTAAAAATTCAATTTTTATTTGAACGATAAAATGGTGTTTATGAGCCCCTTAAACTTTATAATACAGTTAAACACTGCTTTTAGGATTTTTACCATATTTCAAAAATTTTCTGAAAAAAATTACATTTTTATTACTTACAAAATGCTGGTATGTCTGGACTTAAAATTCTGATTTAAATAAGGTATACCTTTTTTTTGTACAAAAATAGTAAAGGAATTAAACGCCGAGCAAAATGTCAAATTTGTCACTTGTGTTAAAAATGCATGCATTAAATGAAATAAAAATCAGTCGCACCCTGTATAATGCCGACTTACTGAACAGCTGCTTAGCTACGGGAAGCAAGCACTAGTATGAGGTTATTTAGCTGCTCAAATATCATTGGTACTGTGGGTACAGTACCAATGACAATAAATGTTATAATTTAAATATACAGGGTGATTCAAAAATCGATCACGAAACTAAAGGGGTGATTCTACTTGACAAAATAAGGGTGGAGCTTCATATAATTTTTTTTTCAAAATGTCATTCGTTTTCGAGTTACAAGCCGTCAAAGTTCAATTTTTATTTTGGTTTTTCGCCATATTGCATTTATTTTTTAACCAATCCAGTTGATATTTGGCACACAAATCGAGCTTTGCAGATTCTAAAATTTTAAGACAAAAGTACTTTTTTTTAAATACCGCCAGAGGGCACTTTACCTAAACTTAAAATTTATTTACATCATAACTTTTTTATTTTGACAGATATCGCAAAGCTGAGGGCGCCATTTTATAGACAATTAAAAACTTAAAAAATAAGGTACTCTTTATTAAAGTCGATAAACCTCACCGTTTAGGCACCAATAGACATCAAAGTTTTCATCAATTTCAATCAAATTACCTACATACATACAGGGTGTCCAGTAACTCAACCGACAAACTTTACGGGGCGATTCTACAACCAGAAAATAAGAAAAAAACTTTTTTTTTTAAATTTTAAACACCCTGTAGTTCAAAAACTAAGGCGTTTAGGACATATGTGTTTATAAGGAAGTTTTTTTCTTTATTTTCTGTTGTAGAATCGCCCCGTAAAGTTTTGTCGGTTGAGTTACTGGACACCCTGGCTGTATGTAGGTAATTTGATTGAAATTGATGAAAACTTTGATGTCTCATTGGTGCCTAAACGGTGAGGTTCATCGACTTTAATTAAGAGTACCTTATTTTTTAAGTTTTTGATTGTCTTTAAAATGGCTCCCTCAGTCTTTGCGATATCTGTCAAAAATAAACAAGTTATGATGTAAATAAATTTTAAGTTTAGGTAGAGTGCCCCTCTGGTGGTATTTTAAAAAAAGTACTTTTTTCTTAAATTTTAGAATCTGCACAGCTCGATTTGTGTGGCTCAATATTTTTATTCTAAAATAAGCGTAATGCTAGGCGCTTTCGGCCTATGGCCATCATCGGTGCTTAACCCTGCAAAGTAAGGAATTTTTGATATTTCAAATTGAAACGAGAAAAAATAAGGGGAAAAATTGCAATAAAATATAAAAAGGTAGTATTGATATATATTTTATTATTAGTATCTTCATTACTTATTTGTCAGGTTATGCACAAGAGAAAATAAACTTTGGACGACATAAAGTCCGTTTTACAGTCGGCAAGTTCTTTCTGCAACTTGCAAGAAACTTATGGTAAGCATGCGCAGTACGCGAACAGCTGATGTTTGGCAGCGTATTCTGCAACTTTATTGCGACTTGCAACTTTACCAGTTGGACCGATTTTTCTTGCAGTTGCAACTGCAAGTCTGGGAAAAATTTCGTTATTTTAGTGGTACCAACCCCACCCAAAGTTGCTAGTTGAGTGACCACCACCTTCTTGCTTTTTTCTTGAATTTTCATCCCCCAGGAGGGTAGCGTCAGCAATAATGAGAACAAATTGTAGCCGCGGTGGCTCTTTTTCGTTCGATTTTTTAATTTTTAACATATATTCTAAATACCGGTCAATAGCTAGGTTAGGTTCTAACTTTATTTTCACATTTTTGCACGTTGGTACCTTGCTCTATTTTTGCACGTTGGTACCTTGCTCTATTTTTGCAATATTAAAAGCGAACAATAAAATTGCGGCAAGTTCTGGTTAGTTTAGAGAATGTTGCTGCAACAAAATTGCAGAAAGAACTTGCCGACTGTAAAACGGACTTAACAGGCTTTCGACAATACAATCGTTACACTGATTACATTAAACAATATATACCGGGTGTTGCTCCGTCGAGCGGGACATAGGGAATCCCATGTAAATTTTGAAGTAGTCAAATATTGGCTCCCCTAATTATTTTAGAAAAAAATGCTATTAGGACTTATTGAAGAGCACAGTAAGTTCCACCCAAAATGAAAATTTGAGCATTTTTCAACCAACCAGTAAAGAGTAAACTGCTTAATACTTCTGCAACGTAGTATCTCATTATGCACCCTGTACTCTAGAAATCAACAATAAAAACACCATATCGATTTATTAGTGACAATTTAGATCATTAATTTATAATGTCATTGCCAAAACTGAACAATTTTATACGGGAATTTCAAAAAGAATCCTCGCATTTCATTTTAGTTTACAGCTAATTCCAACACATGCACTCACAGTTACGCAAGACAATAAAACAAATTTTCTACATTTAGAAGTCAATTTATGACGAAAATATCAGGATTTAATCAAATGCTCAAATATTCCTCCATTAGCTGCCAGACAATAACCCAAACGATTATAAAACTCATTTCTTACGTTGGCTAGTTGGTACATCGATATTCTGGCACATTCAGCGGAAATAGCATTCCTTAGCTGGACTAAATTTTCATATTTTTTATTGGTAGCTTAGTTTTTAAATGTCCCCATAGAAAAAATCGTTTGGCGAAAGATCACGTCGATTTTCTTCACATTTGCAATTATTGATTACTGTGCCTGTAGTTTCAAATTTTTTATCGTCCGTTCTATTGTCGATTTACTTAGTATTGGCCTATTGGGAAAATAGGCTGCAAACATGTCCGCTACTCTTCGATAACTATTTCCCTGGTAAAACCATTTTATAATAGTGATTTTTTTCTTGATTTAAGTAGTTCATTATTTAAGAATGATGTGACATTGATCTGACAACTTGAGAGTAAGAGGTAGTGTTAAATAATTTTTCTAGTATTTTATTATAAACTTCCAATAATACAAGGCGGGTAAGAAGAAAGGAGATTCGTAACTTATTTTAGCATTTATCTCTTAGCTGGCGGACTGAGAAGAGCTGAAATTTGTACACTGGGTACAACTTTTCGTGCTCTTTAAAAAATCCTAATTTCTAGAAACTGTCCGCAACTCCGATTTCGACGAAATTTGGTATACGGGGGTTTTTGGGGCGTTGATCACGAATCTGAAAGAATTTTAGTCGGAAACGTTTCGTTGTCGAGATATCCATCATCAAAGTAGTAATTTACACTAACCTTATTTTCACTATATTCCGCCTTCTTTTGCACAAAATTTTATAAAACACTAAATTCATACACAATATTTTATAAACACCTTTTAAAAACCTGTTTTTATTTTATTTTACACGTTTTTTTTCATTAAATTGAAATAAATTTCACCCATAAATGCTGCAAACCATAAATACATATGTATGATGTATTTGATGGTTTGCATACCACATTTGTTTAAAGTAAGGCTTTTGAATTAATGATAATTAATAGCTATAAAGAACATGTTTTCGAAGGGTTTGTTTGTGAAATACATATTGTGTGCCATTTAGTATTTAATATGAATTTTAGTGCAAAGAAGGCGAAAAGTATCAGAAATAAGATTAGTACTAAATTATCAACTTTGCAATTATATTTTCTTCTAAAATAATTAGGGAAGCCAATATTGAACTCACTTCAAAATTTATATGGGATTCCCTATGTCCCGCTCGACGGAGCAACACCCGGTATATATATACTTACGAATATTTGCCAGTAAAAAACGATAATTTCTTTAAATTCCTAGTTTATTTTAAGGTTTAAAATCCTTGGGCTGATTTAAATAAAATTTGGTGATACTGGATTGCCATCAAATAGGTCTTTTAATTTAAGTAGTACTTCATACTTTATATTAATAGTCTTCAGGTGATGCTAGTAGAATTAACAAATAGTATAGTGAGTTGTATAAATCAAATGAATATATTGTTATATTAATAAAGATGAATTAAAATAATTCATTGTTCAGTCAATGCACCCATGCATTTTCAAATTACAAGTATCACGTTTACCTAACTCATCTAGGTACGTATTAATTTAAATTTACTGGAATTATGATCGTTACAAAGCAGTATTTTAAGTGGACGTATACATTGTGCACACGTATATTTAAAAATATGTCTCACAAAAACAAAATTATGAAAAACACAAAATGAGTATTCTGATAATGGGCAGAGCTACAGGAAGTTAAAACCAGCTTAACTAAAGATATTAGTCTTCTCAAGACCGATAAACTGATTGTTCTCACGTCCAGTGATTCGAGACGAGACAAGGAACGAGACGAGATAGGGCTCAAGACGAGGCACTGACCCTTTTCTTGGGCAGGTAGACGAGTATATCCTACCGACAATTTGAGAGGGACGTAAAGAAACCGGAGGGCTGCAAAGTTGTAAAAAAAAACACTATTTTGACATTCTCGAGCGAAAAATATATAATTCGATATGATTCGAACGAAATATTAAGAATATATTTCCTCTTATCATCTAAGCCTTTAAACCCACTAGGTATCTATGACGCTCAAGTAAATCCCCATTTAGCATCGTGGGCTCCCCTACTATTATTTTGTATAAAATTACTCGGAACGCTGACTGTTAACCATTCTTTGTTTTATATTGGTTGTTAGACTATGCTGCCATATATTTTTTCCGAAATTCAATGCCCTGTTTTCAAAAGTGCTTGTTTTTAGCCGAGACACAAACCAAAAATCGGGCAATTTCTGTAAAAATTGGTAGAACTACCGTAAAAAAGGTAGATCTGGCACCACTGAAAAACGCAAAGCTCAGTGACGTTCTCAACAGGCAACCCGAAACAATTAGGTTCATTTTTGCCCGGAATACTTTTAATTACCCAGTGACGACCGGTTTAGATTATATTTAATTACATAACCGGAGCGGCCGTGGCTACCAGCTGGAATAATTTGACGGCCATCGCGATATTATTACGTTAATGTTGCACCGGCTGATATGGGTTGTTCTTGTATAGAGGAAGTTATTATTGGCTGAATAAAAATTTCAACAGAAAACCGGAATTTGCTTGGATGGGTCATGCAGGGTGTCCAGAATCTCTATACTCTATTTTTTTGCAAGAGAGAGTAATAAAAATGTCTCGGGACGGTTAGAAGGTTGTAAACCATAGGGCGCACCAGTCTCTGTGCAAAGAACAGGTAGAAATACACCGAATTGCGTTAAATAAGGATTATAAATTTTATATATATTTTAGTATCTTTTCGTATGTGCAACTGAGTGGTTATAAATTGTTAGAGTATTGTTCAAAGTATTACAGTATTGTAAAAATGGCTTCTCCGCAGAAACGCGCATGTCTCGGCCATTTAACTGAAAAGCAGATTGTTAAAAACGTATTCGATTATACAGGGTGCGGCAGAATGGACTCCCACATTTGGGTAGCAAATAAAAAGTCTACTATAAAATAGGAAGCTAAACTTTTATTATTTTCAAAAAGAGAACACTTTAAGGTTTTTTTAACCATGTTTTCAAAATTATATCGTGTAAGTGACGGCCGTTAGCAGCGACACACATGCGAAGGCGTTCCTAGAAGTTCCGCATCACTTTTATCACCGTGTCTTGAGGAATAGCAGCAGTTTCATCTCGGATCGCTGTCTTGATTTAGGAAAGTCAAGAACCAGTTGCCCTTAAGTTAGCAACCCATTTAAAAATTGTTTTCCGGTCTGGAACAGAGGCATTCGGAGGCAGGAAGCGCGTACAAAATGCTCTTTAAGCTGGCTTAAAAAGACATTCAATCCTGGTTGATGCAGCAAACTATTGAACATCCTACAGATAGTGTTAAACTAGAGTTGTTTCAGCTACTAAAAAGTGAAGTCGCTCACAAATAAAGCTAAGTACACACGTTTTGTAATTGATGAAATAGCCAAGAAACAAAAATATAACTGCATATCGGCTGTCACCTTATCACTGCGAACTAAACCCCATAGAACTTATATGGGCACAGGTGAAAGGTGAAGTAGCCTGAAATAATACTACGTTTAAACTAGTAGATATAAAAAAAACTATTTCAAATTGCCATATATCTAATGCTTCCCCAGAAAACTGGAAAAAATGTGTCGAACATGTATTAGAAGTAGAAAATAAAATGTGGTCTTTGGATAAAATAGTAGATACAACTGTTGAACCTCTAATTATACAAGTAGACTCATATGACTCAAGTAGTGATAGTAGTGTCAGATATGGAAGAATGTGAATAACTAGATGTAGATTATGTAGCATATTTAATTAGGTATAGATTATATTTTAAATAATTATTTTTGACTATGCATTTTTAATGTGTATTATTTTCTTAATAAAATGGTTATTATTAACTATAATTATACCAACTGTACAATATTGATATATTATAAATTTTAAAATAATTTTTTTACACATATAAAAGAAACAAGATTTTCATTTTACCTAAACTGTTTAAAAGGAGTAAGTTCCCAAAAATAAACTCAAGCGCACCGCCACTGTCAAGGTTTTTATCACATTATTCCCACGTAAATACGGGTAAACATCTGTTATTTCTTTTGTATTTGACCCAAGAGCTTGACGAATATTAGAGCAGGGTCTGCCGGCCTAAAATTATAATACCTTATCAGTACATTACAGGTAGAATTGAAGAAAAATATTTATACTCGGACTAACATAGAAAGCGAATTGCCATAAAATTAAATGATTTATTACTCTCTCTTGCAAAAAAATGAGATGTATAATCAATAAACTTTAAGGCTGATTATTTCCTTCTTATTAATTTTGACCAATCGCTATCAAGAATTGGTTATGTAAAATATAAATTTTAAGTAAAGAAAAAAATTAACAATCTAGAAAGCTTAGCTGTTAGCAGGTTTTCCGGAAAAAAAAAAAAACGAAAAATATTGTACTAGAATAAATTTTTATTTCACTCAAAGGAAATAATCTTACCAAATATCCCTCGTGAATCTAATTTTTCTGTGGAAAAAGTAAGTACTGTTTTGCGATTTGTTTTCACAATAGCTTCGCGGAAAGTGGAAAATCCTCGTCTTTAGACGGTCGTAACCTCTCTGCTCTGGCTGTGAATCAAGAATACCATTTACGTCGAAATTCGTTTATCGGAATTTCCCTAAAATTAATCGCAATTAGAGTTATATTCCAATCAATTTCTTTTCATAACTCAGTTTTGATCGTTTCTGAAGCAGTTAAGAGTTAAATGCACTGAAAATTTTACCCCCGATCATTTCCTTTCTGAGTTTGATAAATTTTATTGCAGTGGTATGTCAAATGTCATTTAAGTGA
The DNA here is from genome assembly GCA_014170235.1 of Listronotus bonariensis. Taxonomy (NCBI): domain Eukaryota; kingdom Metazoa; phylum Arthropoda; class Insecta; order Coleoptera; family Curculionidae; genus Listronotus; species Listronotus bonariensis. Next base: position 44,148 of record JACEGR010007298.1, read on the forward strand.
AGGTACCTAACAACTGTCAACTTAGCTGTCAGCAGTTTTTCCAGAAAAAAATCGAAAAATTTCATGAAGTTGACAAGTTGCAAGGTTATATTGTTCTTATTATTTATTGCTCTAATTGTTTTAATAAAAAATTGATATATTAACATAAAATGTTTGTTTAACTCGGGAAATAGTCTTACCAAATATCCCTCGTGCATCTAATTTTCCTGTGGAAAAATTGGAATACTCGTTTTCTAAGTGGAAAAATCCTCGTCTTCGAAGCGGATTTTTAAAACCACTCTCGCTCTGGCTGATCTGTTAAAATAAATTACTTAGAAACTCGTTTATCGGAATTTCCCCGAAAAATTAAATGCACTAGAAATATTACCCCCATTATTTCCTTTCTATTAATTTTGACCAATCGCTATTAAGAATTGGTACTGTCAAATATAAATTTTAAGTGGAAAAATTACTTAACAACTGTCAACTTAGCTGTCAGCAGTTTTTCCAGAAAAAAATCGAAAAAATTGTCATGCAAGTTCGACAAGTTGCAAGTTATATTGTTCTTATTAATTATTGTTCTTAGTTGTTTTAATAAAAAAATTGTATATTTAACATAAAATGTTTATTTAACTCAGGAAATATGTCTTACCAAATATCCCTCGTGCATCTAATTTTTCCTGTGGAAAAATTGGAATACTCGTTTTAAGTAATCGTTTGACAAGTAGCATTTGCGAACGTGAAAAATCCTCGTCTTCGACTCGGATTTTTAAAACCACTCTCGCTCATGCTATTTGTTAAAACAAATTACTTAGAAACTCGTTCTATCCGAATTTTTCCGGAAAAATTAATGCACTAGGGATATTACCCCCGATTATTTCCCTCAATTGAAAATTAGACCAATCAAAACCACCATTTGTTGGATAAATTTTGTTTAGATAAGTGATTAAACTCCATGTGCTGTTTAATCGCGAATAAATTTCTATCTATCATTCAAACTGGTTGTCAAAATTGAAAGCAAATGTCAAACTTTATTATCAGGAAAATTCTGTGTTGTTGGCTTTAATATAGGTTTTTCAGGAAATAATCTAGCACGTATACCACTCGACGTACAAATTTAAATCGATTAAACTACCTAAATATATTTTGGAAGATTGGCTTGGCAAATAGTTTAAAAAAACTAAAAAACACGCTTTTATATGCAACCGAACTAAAAATTAGAAAATAATTTTTCATTAAAAAAAATATTGTCATTTCATAGTAAAAAGCGTGGGGTGCATTTTACTATTTTTCATAACTTTTCCATCATAGATATTGGCAAATATAATAATTATAACATTTAATATATTAAGCACCCCACGCTTTTTACTATGAAATGACAATATTTTTTTAATGAAAAATTATTTTCTAATTTTTAGTTCGGTTGCATATAAAAGCGTGTTTTTTAGTTTTTAAACTATTAATTATTTTTCATTTTTAGTTCGTTATATCAATTAACTTTGCTACTCTTGACAAAATGGCGAAAAAATTTTTAGTGAACAAGAGTAGCAAAGTTTGAAAATATTGCCAACAGATGGCAACCCACTAAAAAATTTCTTCGCAATTGAGTAGCAAAGTTTGGAATGTTGCCAACAGATGGCAAAAGTAGCAAAGTTTGAAATGTTGCCAACAGATGGCAACCCACTAAAAAATTTCTTCGCAATTGAGTAGCAAAGTTTGGAATGTTGCCAACAGATGGCAACCCAGGTGTTGTTTTTATAATATAATGGAATTTTTTTCCTGGCGATCAAAAACAAGATAACGGGATACTGTTTGCAGATTATTGCATTGTCATGGGTCATTAATAAGTGTGCAAAGTTTCAAAGAAATCGAATAGCTGGAAGTTGGTTAAAATTAGGCTCAAAGATTCCGTTACATAGATAGCCAGATGGATAGATAGATAGTTACAACCCAAGTTAATAAAAGCAAACCACGTAGGCTAAAAGCCTAAATGCCTGACTGTACCGTGGGTGTCTTAAGCGAGGTAAGAGGTTTGTTGACACGGGACCTAAATGCCCGAAGAACCGGGGGGGAAGGAAAGGCCTCCGCGGGCAGCGAGTTCCACGATACTAGAAACTCTGCGGCGGATAAATAGAACGAACAAAGTGAGAAGTTCGGGGCCTGTCCAGTTGGACCGCATCAGGGATGCATACCGCGCGGAACCACGAGTTTCTCTGTTAGGAACCGTGAGTGGAGGAACTATACTGGACAATTCTTCAGAGCAAAGCCATGGAAGTACCTATAAAAAGCGATAACGTCCCCACAGCCCGACGATGGGGCAAGAGAGGGAAGCCTTCCTGTAAGTTGAAGGATCATTAATGAGTACGAATAGCTCTTCTTTGAACAGAATCAAGAATAGCTGAGGGTTGTTGGGGGACGCCATGCCCCACGATATGAGAACAATATTCCAAGGGATAATCGGATTTGGGACACATATGAAGTGTATGAAGTAGAGGCAGGAAAAAATACTTTCGCTGGCTTGAAAGAGAAATCCAAGCTTTTTGAAGCTGCCGTGGCTATAGATACAATGTGTTTATGCCAGTTAAGGTTACTTTCAAATGTGACGCCCACGAGATTGAAGGTGTCTTTGCTCTGTAGAACTTGGCCGCTCATAAGTAGAGGATGAGTATTTAATGACTCTTTTCGCGACAAGGAACATGACTGTGTTTTAGATGCATTAAAAATGGACCGAGATTTTTGGCGCCCCAATCCAATATTAGAGTGAGATCCTGCGAAAGAGATATCTGGCATCGCTCTGCGTTTATTTTCCAAGTCAGGTTTAGTACATAATTGATCAGATTTTGAGGATATAAAGTGTACTATAAGTCACTAGTGAGCTAAAGTACCCTTTAGCTCACTAGTGAATTATAGACAATACAAAATTTTGTTGCTGGTGTTGACAATGACAAGTAACAAATAATGGATGACGTTTTCAAATTATTTTCGATATTAAAAACGATTTATACGAAAGTGTTGGATAAAATTTTGTATTAGACACGTGAGTTATTACATATAAGTCACTTAAGAAAATTACCTCTCTCGCCCTTCGGGCTCGAGAGTTAAACTTTTCTTGCGTGACTTATATGTAATATAACTCACTTATCTAATAAATAACTATTATATAAATGATTAAACCACATGTGCTGTTTAACCGCGAATAAATTTCAGTCATCCAACTAGTTGTCAAAATTCAAAGAAAATGTCAAACTCTATTATGAGTAAAATTCTCTCTGTTGGCTTTAATGTAAGTTCTTAGAAAATAATCTAGCCGTATACTACTCGACCTACAAATTCAAATCGGTTAAACGATCCAAAATTTTTGCAAAATTGGCTTGGCAAATAGTTTTATGGACAATAAGTTTTAAAAAACGGTCTTAAGTTTTTGACTTTAAAATAAAAACTCTGAGACTGCTTCGCGGTCATCTGTCATTTATAATGACGGTATGGTAACATCTCAACTCATTTTCCAAGATTCAAGTGTGCTCACAAAATATGTTGGATAGTTTTAATCGGTAGTTAATAGATCTTGTGACCATGATTGTCGCTCCGCAAAAGATTGTATTTTTATGTTAAATTTAAGGAATGCGATCCTAACTGCACGTTTATATTTCTTTCTAAGCTCATACTTAGGTTCCTATAACCAAGCAAGCCATCGAGTTCTTGTTTATGTCGTTCAAGAATGGTTTTTTAATTGCATAATTAAAAAAACACACATTATGAAACGATTGTGACGTAACCTGTCTGATAGAATAAATTATTTAAATATATACCAAAGTTAAATATACCTATTTATGTAAATTGAAAGAACTAAGTGTGGCAGTTTGCGATCGAAGGTCTGTAATTGCATATAGGAACTTAAGCTATCCTGCTGATAGCGAGGTTAGATTATTGGAAGTACGACTTTTTAAAATGATATTATTGTTAATTAGAGTATGCTCGAACCACGTTAACCATTGCATTGTTTCAACTTTTCAGAAGGAGCAAAATCATCCAACTCAGACAAAAATACAACCCTTACATATTTTGGACCTATATCTGACAAAATAGCAAATATTTTAAGTAAAAATAATATGAAAGTAGCATTTAAACCATCGCAAAATTATCCAACCACCTTTTTAACGTGAAAGACAAGATCAACAAACATAAAAAATCTGGAGTTTATGTAGCTAGAATGTTCAGAGTGCAATAGTTGCTACATAGGACAAACAGGCCGAAGCTTCGAAAAAGATTTAAAGAACACTACGCACATCATTTAGATTAGGCAAAAGAAATTCAAATTTTTCAAACCATTTTCTAGGACTCTGGTCATTCTTTCCCTAATATAGATAGTATAAAAAATTTTACACTTAGAACAAAAAAAGTAAAAAATTAGATATATTAGAGAACATAGAAATCTATAAACACAATAAAAATAGTAATGTAAATCTTCTTAATCTGCAAACAGACATAAAAAATTCCCAATTATTTAATATTTTCGACTAACTGTAAAAGTTTATTATAGCAGTATACTTGTAACAATAGAGATAGGACCTAACAATTGTAAAGGATAAACCAGATGTTAAATTTACAGAGTATAAGGTATAAATTTAATTTTTTGACCATTCAAATGTGTAGTTTTGGTTGCATTACCATGACAACACAAGTATTTATCGGAATTTTTTTCTCCTGCCTGGGGTACCCTGAAGTGAATTATAGTGGAAATTTTTGACATAATCATTGAATTTGTTTTAACGTCATGTCTGTCATTCACACACATAATTAAAGAAAATGTTATTTTGTACCAGTTGTAGTATTTCAGACATAACATAATATAAAATAATGTAAGGTTTTAAGACCCTAAATGACAATTTTATAAAACTACAAATAGTAAAATAATATCATAAGACTGAAGTACTAGACATAAGTAAAGAGCAAACAAAAGCAAAGTATGGGTCTAAAAAAATTAAAATAAACTATTTTTACCAACTGTAGTAATATAAGGTATATATAATATAAAAAAATAAACAATGATAAGCTCTAAAATTACATATATTTGCAACTACAATTGGTAAAATGGAAAATATTTATTTTATAGTAAAATTTTAAAGCTCGTGTCAAAGTTACAAATATTAATTTAAAAGAATATTATTTAACACAAACTTGGTGTGAAATTTTCTTACCGAATACCACACGTGCTTAAATTATTCCGGGAAATTTTTTCTCTGCCACGAATATTTTAAGAAAATTCGTGACCTTGAAAAAATTTCCGGAAATAAATTTATCACTAGTGGTATTACAAGTGAAAATAAATGGGACATTCCATTAAAAAAACAAACGAAAAAGATACGTGTAGCACAAAACAGGGAAATCTGGCAACGGTGCCGATATTACTATTAAATTCTTCATGCCCAACACCTTTCAGATACCATATTTGGTAAATGTAGCTTCAGCGGTTTTTAAAGATATTTGGGTGTGTGGTGTGGAGTGGCAGTACTTTTACTAACCCAGTATGTGTATTATTTACCCTTTGGAAATCGACCAAATCATAGTTTGGATTTGCTAAAAAATTATTTAATAACGACTATTAAAATAGGGTTTAATTCGTTTCAAAAGTCAATATACAAATACCTCGACAAATACTGACACGCGCACACATTATTGCTCGTACCATCGCATCGTGACGAAAAAACTGAGACAACAAAATCTAGTTGCAACTCCTAGTCTATTAGAATAATATGTTTTGGTGCTATCAAAGCTACTTTAATTTTGACAGCCGTGGCTAAAAATACAAAACATACGAAATGCGATGGAACACCCTTTATATTGTATTACCAATAGGAAGGTCGCCATAAAAACTGTAAAAAATACCACATTTGATATATTTAATTTGTGATAGTTTCGGAAATATAGTTATCGACAGGTATTCGATAAGAAAAGGACATTTTTAATAAAACACCCTGAATATTTTATCACCATAAATAAGACATTTTAAAGACCTCTAAGAATATGCCACATTTAAAATGATTTCTTTAAGAGGATGCCGTAGCACGTTAAATTAGCTAAAACGCGATTCGCTGCCGTTTTTAAATATTTGTTTTGAGAAAAAGTTGTACATAGAAAAGTTTCTTAAAATGATTTAAAAATATTAAATACATACCAATTCTCTAATTGTATCTAGCTTTCAGACTTTGCTTTTCGAATCTAAAATTTTTAATTTTGGTCCGCTCACAAAATTTTCTTGACTTTAAACAAATGTCTTTATTTAACACAGAACTCCTTTAATCTTGCTGACCAATTAATTAATCATACTTACAATGTTGGCCATTTTGTGACCAATTGCATCCTTCTTGATTGATTGTATAATTAATTTGAGGCACCAAAAATTTTTAGATGATCTTAAAATATTTTAAACACGCTGTAAAAGTTGGTGTATGGATAACCAATTCGGAGCTGCTTTTCAAACCTCAAATTTCACATTTGGGGCCGCTAAATAGATGGGCTTTTTCCTTAAGGTAGTACTACAGGTGTAAGAATTCATGTTCAGAAAATTATGAAACGTAGCATACTGGTACTTTCTAATAAGAATATCAACCAGTATAAATTTTCAAAGGTCTACAGAAAACTGAAAAAAAGTTATAAATATTAATAAAATAATTGCTTTTAACATTGATCCTCATGGGAAATCGCAGATTTTATTTTACTTCAAAAAAACTGATGTTCAGATTTCAATGAAAGTTGTATCAACGGAAGATAAAAACAATTCTGAACATTATGGATAAATTAAAATCCGACCTTCAGAGCTTGTGATAGAGTAATTAATAAATAATTGGTAAAAATATGCCATGTG
>JACEGR010007299.1:0-50985 GCA_014170235.1 Listronotus bonariensis
AAACTATAATACTACCGCATTTTAATTATAGTGCAACTATTTTATACATGCTAAATCAAAATGAATTGAATAGATTGCAAAAATTACAAAATAGGGCTATGAGACTGTTTTTGGGATGCTCCAAATATACTCCAATCATAAGAATGCTTCAGTGCTTACAGTGGTTGCCAGTCTCCGAGTACTTTAAATATTGTGTTTTAGTGTTTATATTTAAAATCAAATTGGGACGTGCTCCCTCTTATCTCATTAATAAGTTGACTTATAACCGTGACGTGCACTCTCATAATACAAGACAACAAAATGATTTCTTCATTGCACCAAAAAGTAAGAAAATGTGTCAAAATTCCCTTTTTCAAAGGTTTGGATGCATTTAATAAGTTGCCCCAAGAACTAAAGAACATTAATTCACTTATTACATTTAAAACACAACTTAAGAAATATTTACTAAAAGAGTGCAAGATTTTGTAACTTGCCTTTTCATCTGTATAAACTTTTTTTTTTTTTAATTGTGTTAATTCTTTATTTGTTTGCGTCTGACTTTGCTGACCCTCAAATTGGATTTTTTGTTTGTTGTTTTTATCTTTGTGTATTGTTACTTTATTTATTTGTTTTTTTTTATTTTTTCTGTAATTTTATATAATATTATGTGTGTATGCGGGACATTCAGCAGCTTGGGGAGGCGCCCAAAGAAAAAGATGAATGGATATCGACAAGTCGCAAAAACAATCGCCGTAGAAGGTTTGTTGTAGGAAGAGGGGCCGAATCAACAAATGTGCAAACAATACCAAGGTACACATCTCTTCATGTGACGAGATTGGCTCCACATACTAAGCCAGAAGACTTAAAAATGAACTATTAGATAAGTTCCCGGAAGTATCTTGTGAACTGTTGCAATCCAAACACCCTGAGGTATACACATCAATGAAGGTAACAATTAATCACGAAAATTTTAGAAAAGCATGGAATAAGGAAGTATGGCCAAATGGGGCTGTGGTATCCCGGTTTTTCAACAAGAGGAGGGTGCCACCGGAGTAGGAGGACCCTCTAATAAACATACTGCCAATAATTGTTACAAAATTCCAACATGTGCTCCAAAATCTAGGCAACTGTCGATATATTATCAGAATGTACGTGGATTAAGAACCAAAACCGATATACTTTATACTGGGGCAGCAGCAGAAGAATATGATGTAATTGCCTTCACTGAGACATGGCTGAATGATGGTATATTTGACTCTGAGCTTTTTGATGCGAGATATACAGTTTTCCGAAAGGACAGAGAAGACCATAGGAAGAGGGGCGGAGGTGTCCTCTTAGCAATTAAGAAAGAGCTACCTTATGAAATTTTAAATGCCGAATGTGATAGCGATTGCTTATTACTTAAATTGAATTTTAAAAATGATCCTATTTATTTGTCTGTTGTATATTTTGTTCCAAATTCTGATGTGTTATTGTATGAAAAGTATTTTAATTTGTTTGAAGATATTTTATTGATGAATAATTGTAATGTGATATTGTTAGGTGATTTCAATCTGCCTCATTTTAATAGTAGTAATAATAATACAGATTGTGATAAGAATGTCTTGATGAAGCAATTTCTTAATATGTACAATTTAAACCAAGCAAGTAATGTTTCTAATTTTATGAATAGATTTTTAGATTTAGCTCTGACAAATATGGAAAACTGCAATGTTTCTAGATCCACGAGCCCATTAATTCCTGAGGATGCATATCACCCGAACTTAAGTATAAGTATTGATCTGAAGGGGAAACCCAACAAAACGGTTAATAAAAAATCATACACATACAACTATGCTAAAGGTAATTACTTAACTCTTTATAATTTATTAGCAGAATTTGACTGGTCCGATATATATAAGTGTAAAGATGTTGGTTCAGGTTTTAATATGTTCTATGAAAGTATATATTCATTATTGGACGTTTGTATTCCTAAATCGACAATCAAAACCAATATAACTCGCCGTAAATTTGCTAAGTGGTTTTCCCCAAATTTGAGACACAAAATCAATAAGAAGAACAAACTTCATCGACAATTAAGTAAAATGGAAGGTCCAGATTGTGTTGAGTATCAAAATCTTAGAAGGGAAGTTAAAGATCAAACTAAATATGAATACAACTTGTATAAAACATCTATTGAAAATAATATAGCTGGTGATCCAAGCACATTCTGGACTTTCTTTAAATCAAAATATAAAAGCACAGGTATACCAGCAACAATGACCTCCAATAATGTTAATTATTCAAAACCTATTGACATAGCAAATGCTTTTGCAGAATATTTTGCATCGGTGTATGGGACACCTGACTGTTCCTATTGTCATTCAAGGGACAAAGAATGGGGTACTTTTGTTTTTAAAAAAGTTACAGAAGGGGATGTAATTAAAGCAATAAAAAAACTAAAACCAAAGAAGTCGACTGGACCAGATGAAATTCCACCTTTTATTTATAAGGGTTGTGATAAGATTCTAGCAAAGCCATTGGCTTATCTGTTTAACATATCTATTGAAAAGGGACAATTTCCAGATCTGTTAAAGGTATCAACAGTTACACCTATTTTTAAAAAAGACAAGAAAAACGTCATTTCAAATTATAGACCTATTAATTTGATAAATAGTGTGGCCAAAATATTTGAAAATGTACTTTATGACAATATATTTGAGCATGTTATGCATAAAATCAACAAGCGTCAGCATGGTTTTGTAAATGATAAATCTACTGTAACTAACCTTTGCATCCTATCAGAATGCATTTCACAGGCAGTTGAGGCAGGGGAACAGTTGGATGTCCTCTACACTGACTGCGAAAAGGCGTTTGACAAGGTGAATCATTGTGTACTTTTAAGTAAATTGGTTGATTTTGGTTTCTCGAAAAAAGCTTTTAATCTAATTAAATCTTATCTCACTGGAAGAAGTAACAAAGTTAAAATTGGAAATTGTTTGTCAGAGCAATATATTTCTAACTCAGGTGTACCGCAGGGAAGTAAACTTGGACCCCTGCTTTTCCTGTTGTTTATCAATGATTTACCCGATTGTGTTACTGCATCGGAAAGTTTGATTTTTGCCGATGATTTTAAGTTATTTAAAACAATTTCTGTCAATGATGATACTGCCAAGTTGCAAAGTGATATGAACTCAATTTTTGAATGGTTTAAAACCAATAAATTATCTTTAAATGTTAAAAAATGTGCAGTAGTTACGTATACTCGAAAAACAAACTGTATTCTTGAAGACTACCTCATTGGCAGTACCAAAATTGACAGGAAAGAAACAATCAGGGATTTGGGAGTAACATTTCAGTCCAATACAAAATTCAATTGTCACTACACTAATGTGGTTAACAAAGCATATCGCTCTTTGGGTTTTGTAACAAGGAACAGCAAGAATTTTAAAATAGAGACAATTATTAGGCTCTACAACGCCCTGGTGAGGCCAATTATGGAGTATGCTTCAAACATCTGGTCTCCGGTAGCCAAATCACATTCAGACATGATCAAAAAGGTGCAAAAACGCTTTTTAAGATTTTTGTATTTAAGGAAAAATGGAGAGTACCCATATTTGGTGTCATATAGGGCAATGCTACAAACATTTGAGTTTCAGATGCTGTGTACTAGAAGAAATATCCAAGCTGTTATGTTTATATACCATATTGTAAAAAATACGAGATACAAGAACTGTGATCTAATAAACTATATACTGTTTAAGGTACCAAAGACTAGGTTAAGAATAAATAACAAAGATTTATTCTATGTAAATAATGGTATTACCACCTCCCCAATAAATAATATGTTAAGGGCCTCTAATAATATTTTGAATGTATTGGATGTCGACATTTTTAATATTAAAGCAAGTAGGTTAAGGAAATTGCTTGAGCATCAAGACATAGGTTAGAGTGCAAAATAAATAAATGATGCAGATTTAATTTTTAAATTTTATTATGTATAGGTGTGTTTTATATTTTAGGTTTAGGTAATTCTCTTTTGTCATTTATATGGATGTTTTTACATTTTATATATATTACACTTTACATGTAATTACTATTTTATAGTGTTTGTAAAGTTTATCCAAATAAATAAAAATAAAATAAAATAAAATAAATTATAACTGACTTTGTTGAATGACTTAATTATTTTTATATATTTTGACGTTTATTTTGTTGCATTGTTTTGTGTGTAAATTCTTATTCTATACACTTAATTGTTTTTTTTAATATTTTGACGCTTATTCTGTTGTATTGTTGGCTAATTTTTATTCTAGACGAATGATTTAATTTTACTTATTTATTTTAATTAGTATTTTTTAAGGATTTTTATTTATATTCTTTTTATAATTGTATTATTTAGTGTGTAACTTTTATTCCATATCAATTTTTTAAATTTTATTTATTTGAAATTGTATTTTTTTTCTAATTTTTATTTATATATTTTCTATATTATTATTTAAACTACATTGTAAAATTTATAATTAGTACAAGTTGCTAAATAAAGAACTTAATAATAATAATAATAACTAGACACATCGCTATTTTATTGAAATTTGGTATATGAGTACTTTTTGGGGCACTAATCACGAATCAGATAGAATTTTTTGTCTGACACTTGTCGTTTTCGAGATATCGACATATTCATTTATTTTTATGTTATTGACAAATTGTCTTACATACGTCAAAAGAAAATGTTTATAAGTACAGTTACAAATCACAAGTACCGTTACAATTTACATCAACTACAGTTATAATTTTACAATTAAAAGCAAAATAGCAGAAACCACCACATTTAAAACCTAAAATGGAGGTACTCGTCCACTGAATAAAAAACTTGTCTCATAATATGGTTTTTACTTTCTTCTCAAAGTTCTTATATGGCAGAATTCTAATATTTTCAGGTAATATATTGATAAATTTAAAAAGAATAACACATTTTTTTGTTTTTGTTGTGTTGAGCAGTAATTTATTGGCGTTGAACCACTGTTGAATCTTCTCCTGCACAGCCCTGGCGCCCTCAAGCGTAATCTTAACATTATCCCCCGCAAAAGCCACTGTGGTTTCATCAGCAAAAAGTATGAATTTGACCAAACGATCCATATTGGGCAGATCATTCATACAGTGTGGTCCCAGGATAGTTGTTACAAGAGGACAAATAAACCAAAAATTTTTGAATTTTAAAACGACATATTGAAAAAACTGGTCGCATGGTCCAAAACTAGTAAATACAAAATTTTACTCCAATTGGCATTAAACAGGGCGAGTTATAACTAAAAATATGAAAAATGCCGAGGAACTAATTACTTTTATTTTTTAAAATAGAACAAAATTGTACCAGTAAATGTTGTAGAGAATTCAGAACTAACCAGAACAAAATTTAAAAATTTTATATATTTTTTCAAAATTTGATACATTAGGCCAAGTCTTTTAAAAACTGTTAATGCATAATGTAAAAATTTGACAAGAATATTATTTTTACTTTAATTCTTAAACTTTAAATTTTGACATAAAATTTAATTCTCTACAACATTTACTGATAACATTTTGTCTTATTTTTAAGGTACCTTACTTTTGTTATGTTTCAAATTTTTAGTTATAACTTACCATGTATATTATTAATCTAAGTAAAATTTTATATTTATCAGTTTTGGCCATGCGACCAGTTTCCCCAAAAAAATTTTAAAAATTCTAAATTATTTGGCCCATTTGTCCTCTTGTAACACCTATCCTGGGACACACTGTATAGGAAATAATTTGGGGCCAAAATTGAGCCTTGAGGTACCCCAATGTTCAACACACTTTCCCCTGATAGCACTCCACAGACTCCCACCGTTTGACATATTTTGCAGATAAGGCTTTATAAGTTTAATGCTATCATTTGAGAAATTATATTAATCTAGCTTTTGCAAGAGGACTCCAAAGCTGAAGCAAGTAAAGGCCTTACTAAGGTCGCACAAAAGCACAGAGCAAAATTGTTGTTCATGAAAAGATTTCGTTATACAGCGGGTCTACTGCAAAAAATTCATAACCGATGATTGCATTTCAGGTTTTCGACCATGTAGAACTTTTTATAAAGAATATTTTTTTTCACCTTTTATACATAATTTATCTTGTTTTAATACAACACAATAATTAATGTCAAAGTTTGTCAAATATATTAAATACAAAAATAAAAAACCAAGTGATAAAAAAGGTGTAAAACATGATTAAAATAATATAATACCAAAAATTTTTTTTGTTTATTTTATGTGAAATTTTAGATATCGGATCCTCATTTTATTTCAAAAACCATTTTTATATGACATTTTGTAAAAAAAAGTAAAAATAAAGGTGGTTTTGTTTTGGTCCATTTTCACATTTTTGTAGTTTTTGAAGCCCCTGTACAAAACAAAACAGATTTCTCAACGTGAATTGTTTACTTAAAAACACTTGGAAAAACATTTTTCTAATTAATGCAAATATTTATTATCACTCATGGTAACTGGAAAACGTATTGGACTGGTATCAATTTTACATCCCCAAACACCGTTTTTGAAAACTTTTTCTGGAGCATCAAAGCCTTTGGCGGCATTTCCACATGTGTGACTGACTGAAAAAAGGTGTTAAGCGACCCAGATGGACTACAATAAAGAGTTAAAATGGTAATATTAAAACTTTTAACATGGACAGCACAATACTCAAAACATTTTTCCCTATAAAAATCATTATTAGAATAAACCAAATTTAAAATCTATGCAATTCTTTTTAATAAAATACAAGTACCTTCCCCTTTACAATTTTTCTTCGAATTTTTCCTTGATGAAAAGTGAGGAAGTTTGTCAAACTTGAATTAAAAACCTAAATTCATGCAATTTTAAGGGGTAAAATAAATAGAAAAATGGGTTTTTAAGAGGTGGAAATGAAATAATTAGTGCTAATTATATAATGGACTGTCATGTCAGAAATAACACTACAAAGTACTTGCATAACTCCGACTACCACAGTTACAATACTAGGACACAAAATTGTTTTGCCTTGAACTATAGCAGAGTTGCTAGAGCTAGAGATGGTAGAAACCACTATGGTTTACACATGTTTAATGTCTTACCCGAGGTCATTAAGAAACTGAACCCAAAGTCTTTTAAATCTAAATTAAAGAATTATCTAAAAGGGAAAGCATTCTATAGTACCGACGAATATTTTAAAAATAATTTTGATGACTTAATATAGCAATTGGAATGTCAGAATTGTATCTGCTTGCTCTAAATGCTCTGACCAGATGTGTGTTAGATTTTATATATTTTATATTTTAGCTTGTTATGTTTGACTGAGTGAAAGTTAGTTTTCCATATTTATGTTCTTTTTAACTTTCATAATCTATTGATTTTACCAGTATCTACTAATTCTAATTTGTTTTGCTACATGTCTTTATTCCTAATCTGCTTTGTTTGTCTTAAAAATAATAGCTTTAGGTTACAAATTAGACTGCTAAACATCAGTAATCAATTTGGGTAAGTTACTTACCCTTTAGCACATTTTAAAATTAAAAATAATTACTAAATTTGTTTATTCAAAAACTAGGGAGTTCCTTAAAATATCGATTAGTAATCAGGATCCCCAACTAAAAAACTTTTTGTCAAATTTCATTAAAATTTGAGATATCCTTGATACGTAACAAATACAAACAAAAATTAATAGATGTTTATGGAAAAACAAAGTAAACAAATTATGATAACTAAAGATTGTTGATAAAAAAATATATATATTTTCCTTACCAATAAAATTAAAGTGATATTGCAGTCTGCTCCTTAATTTGGTATAAACTAATTATTATTAGCAGCAGTTAAAGATAAAATAAAATATCTTAAAAACGAGGCAAGGTGGCATTTTAAATCAAGTAGTGAGGTTATGTAAATAGACCAATTGCCACCCATGATTTTCCTCATATCATTATATATTTTCCTCAAAAAATAATGAATTAAAATGGCTTTATGGGAATTTATAACAATAACGAACGCAATTAATATTCGTTAATGAAATAGAGTACGATTAACGATAGTACCTTGTAGAATGTAGATAAGTTGGGCAGGTCATATGGTGAACATGGTAATGTTTACATCGAAAATTTATCCATGTAATACATTTTCGGTCATCAAAACTACACTCAAATCAAACTACGATAGATTTTAAATTAACTTACCCGAATTTTGTTCTAAAGTAGTAGACATTGCGACTTAAAATACTAAACTAAAAATGTACCCATTTTATTACACCTATTATGGACGCGCACTAACTTGCTTAAACGAATTTACGAGTCCGGCCAATTCCACGAATCAACAATTACTAACGGCGCATGCGCATGGCGAAAGTATCTTTAATAAAACAAAAGTTACTAAGAGTTTAAATTATTCCCGCCTAATATTATTATCTTGCAATGAAGCGAAAAATAAAAAAATTGATAAGGTCACTAAATATTATATTTGGCTTGAGTTTATATTTTATGTAACTTAAATTGTCTTTTCTTTTGTTCTAAATATTATTTTTTACAGTTATTTTTCAACTCCTAGAATTCCACTGTCCGGCCAGGGTCCAACTCGGCAACCTGATATTTTATTTAATTTAAACTGCTTGTTTTCTTAAAATTATGTTGGTTTTAGAAGGAACATACCATGAAGTATTAAACGACACCAAAATACCTGTTTATATTAAAATGTAATTATTGGGCAAAGTAAACCGCTAAAACCTCTTTGATATTGTCAGTAGCGTAGCTAGGCGTAGGCGGTAGG
The DNA here is from genome assembly GCA_014170235.1 of Listronotus bonariensis. Taxonomy (NCBI): domain Eukaryota; kingdom Metazoa; phylum Arthropoda; class Insecta; order Coleoptera; family Curculionidae; genus Listronotus; species Listronotus bonariensis. The sequence continues at coordinate 8,766 of JACEGR010007299.1, forward strand.
CGGTGTAGGCAGTCGCCTACACTAGCGTTTATCAATAATCTGCAACTTGGCTTTCGGGTGTTTTCGACTTGTCTTCAAGGCGCTGCAGCGCGACATCTATGATATGAACATGTGATTGGGAAAATAAGTGTATGTTAAAATCCATAGTTAAAATAAAAAAATATTACGTCTGTATAAATCATCTTTAATTACGCTTATACCTAACGTTTAATTTTAAGATAATTACGCGATTTAATTAAATGTAATATTTTAAATCGTCTTATTAAATATTGTAATCCAGTAATATTAAAAAAAGACCACTGTCGGGATTATAGTTGACCACTTTAATTGTTTAAATATTCCTTTATTAAAATAGACGGTGGATTGTTGTATAAACGTTGGGTCAAAAGCCAACCATTAGGAAGATGAGTGATACTAGAAGAATTTCGGACTTCCATTGTCTTTATTTTACTACTCGCATACAAATTTTCGGGCAGTCCTACCTCTGTCCATTTTCAAGTATAAACTAAGTTTAATTACACAGCTGTTTAGTTTACACTTGAAAACGGACAGACATAGGACTGCCCGAACATTGTGTGAATAGTTAAAATAAAGAGAATGGAAGTCTGAAATTCTTTTAGTATAACTTATAAAGAATCATTGTCTATCACATTTAAATAACAGACATTAGGGAGATATTGCAAAAACATTTAAAAAAGGTCTTTTTTATCTTAAAAACAAAAAGAGTATTGTATTTAAATTACTACGAATACAACAGATAAATATTTTTTTATAAAAAAAAATAACTTGTACCGTACTTATGATTTACATATTTTATTTTATTTCAAATCGATTAGGATAATAAAAAAATACAGAAGATATATATTTTTTATTTTTTTATCTTATAAAAAACAAAAAGAGAATTTATTTGAATTGCTACAAGTAAAATTAAATAAAAAAATCGGTTGTCTGCAAAGTCGGTTTTCTGACGATAGTTGAACGTGACAACTTCATAAGAAAATAGCGGACCGATGCTATTTATTTTAATGATGAAAGCACGAATATTCGACAATATATCACTGAACAAATATTTAATATAAAAAGAGTCATTACCTTTATCGCCGCAATTATCGTTGCTATAAACAATTGACAACACATTCACTTTTTACGCCCACTTAAGTAGGAAAGAAACAGATGTCGAACAACGCGGATATTGTGCCTCTTTGTCGCTTTAGGAGACGTTGTCACGCCAAAAAATATTACAAACGTTTTAGTAGGTAAAAACGACCAGTAGGTACCGACACCTTATGATTTATATTTTACTTTTTATTTTAAATCAGTTAGGGTAATAAAAAAAATACAGAAGATAAATAGTTTATGTTAGAAATAATACTTATTAACAAATTAGCTTTAAAGCAAAACGTAAAATCTAAATTATGTTTTTTTTTATCACTACTACCAAACTACTCTTTTAAAGTAAACATTATTGTATAATTTTAAATAACAGGAGTGTCTTCTGTAATATAATTATTAAATGCACAAATTCTTTATGAGACGATTTCGGCCCGTTTTGGTACCCCAGTTTGGTTGGTTAAATGCCTACCAACCAATTTCGGGTGTGAAAATAGTGACATCACGCCAACTTTGGTACCCAGTTTGGTTTGTCAAATGCTATACCGTGGCTTGTGGGTCGGTAGATCGGTTTGTTATGCTCTCATCCTTTTCTAAAGTTGTTGGTCTTACTCTAAATTTTATTTCTTTTAATAATAAAACATAATATTAATAGTTGCAAATATTTTAATTTAAATATTGCTGTTAAATAAACCATTTTATAAAAACCAATAAACTGTTAAGTAGGTTCTTCTTCTATTTACCTACCAAAAATGTACCAAACGAATTCGGATGCTACCATACACAGACGTAACGGTTGTGACGTAAAACATACCAATTGTTACCTACCAAAGTCGGAGTACCAAAACGGGCCGAAATCGCCTATGGTAACGGTCTGATATTGAAGCTTCGCTTCACGTGGCATTTAGGCAGTTCACCATTCTGTCAAGAATGCATTGATGTTGCCGAAAGCCAATTTGAAGATTATCGCTTGACGCTAGTGTCTCCTAAGTCTGTAACTGTAATCTGACATAAAAGGGGCCCCGCATAGTTGTATTATGTATGAAAAACACAAAAGATTGTGTTTAAAGGGATAATGACCTTTTTTTCATAAATATTTGTCTAGGAAAGGGGGCCTCGCAGACACGACTTCGCCTACACCTGATTTTGCTCACGCAACGCCACTGCATAGTGTAAAATTCTTGAAAATTCTACTTTTTGGCTGGGTCCTGACCACGTCCTGACGGGCTGTAACTATTAAATTTACGTCGGTTGTTGGCGCCCCTGTTAAAATGTCACTTTATATGTCAGCTGTTGAATTTTCCTTCAGTTCATAGTTTACAAAATAAACTTTTTAAGAAAAAATACTTTTTAATGTTAATTTTGGATTATTAATATGCCTTTAGCAAATTCCGGTGAGCCATGGCAAATTCAGCGCTCCGATACAGAGGTTAGATTCGATTAAGTATCCGTATACCTTTTTAACTTTCCATATTTTTTAGTTTTTTTTTAATTTAGCACGTCTTTTTTATGATTTGTAATATATTTGTAAATTTACAGCACTTGGAGTATCCAGACCCTTAAGAATAGTGTCTGTATGTATTTTTTTGGCGTTATTTTTGCATTTTTTTCTGTGGCACATTAGAACAAAATTCTAATTTATGTTATGCATGGTTTTTGATCATTTACATTTTTGACTTGTTTTGCTCAAATTTTACACCATTAACTTTGAGTTGATAGGGCTGCTTTATTTGCTTTAATTATTTATTAATTTAAATATGTGGTTCCATATTAATCATTCTCAGAGGTGTCCCTCTGTAAATATACATAATGTTAGAGAAACCAAAAAACTTTTTATTCCCAGAAACCATATTATAATAAAATGGTTATTACATGTAATAGAAAAGGCCCCAACAAACTAGATAACATAATTACACACTAACAATACAGCACACAACATAATTTACAGCATTCTTTCTTTTTGTTTAATTTCTGAATTAAATACTCGAAAAAGTAGGTATTTTTGTCATCAAAATTATAACATTGTATAAGCATGTTATTTACAGGTGATGTGGTACTTAGACTCGTATTTTGTATCATTATTTACAGTTTACAAAAATTTTAACCTTTAGTTTAAGTGTACATAAATTACAAAAGTTACAAACTTTGTGCTTATAATTATTAATCTCATTGCATTCAAATATCACAGCCTGTTTGTTTCTTTTTTAAACCAGAGTAATATAAAAGAGTGTAATATGTTATATTGCTTTTAATTATTTGTTTTTTTTTATTTTTTTTATTATATGTGTCCAAGATAAGGAGGGCCAGTATGGGCATCTTGGAAATGGTAAGAGATACGAAGCCAGTTAAATGAGAACAAAGTTAAGGATATGCTGTTTAAAAAGTTTTAAAATTCCGAGTCTTTCCGTAGATATCTGAAAAAACCAAAAATATATTTTTTTTCCTGTTCCTATTAATTATTGTATTTTAAAATAAATTGCACTTTTACATTGTTACTTTTTTTTGCACTATCCAATGGTGGTATTTTATTTGAACTGCTATGTTTTGTTTTTTCGGACTATCATCAACTTTATTTTTTAAATACGGTCCTGAAATTCTAAGATCAAACTTTAAAATGATGTATCACACATTGAGGTTTAATCCTAATATAACCTGTATTTTTATAAATTTAATAAATATAATTAACTCTACATTTAAGTTAATAAATTACTCTAATAAACCAAGCAGAACTTAATAAAGGCCCCTGAACATCACTAACTCACATTTTTAAATATGGTCCTGATATTTTAACACATTCTCTGCCACCGTAGCATGGAAAAAACCTGTTACAGCCAAGGTATATTTTTTGCATATCATACTTGTTTTATTTTATAGCCAACTGAAGCCACATAATATTCTTAAAAATATGTGCCAAATATGGTTACTTGTTCTTACAGCCATACTGTAGAACTTACATATAAAATACACAGTGTTGAGTAGCAAATGTAAATGCAAGCAGCTATTGCGGCTTCATAACATTGTTGTGCCCGAGTTACCTTATGGATACACGCGGCTGTAAATCAAAATTAATTGTGAAGCCAGATATGCATTTCATGGCAGCGAACCTATTAATATCAAAATTTTAAAGCCAATTTTATTTCAAATTCAGATTAAGGCTGTGTTTTCACAGGCCACTTATTGAAGTTGATATGGGCTACAAAAAGTGGTTCAATAGTAGCCGATCCGACCACAAAAAGTAGTTTGTCCAACCGCTGCATTTGTTTTGTAGTCAGTGGACGGGACAGAAGTTGTTAAAACGTCCGTGTAAAAGAAGTAAAATTTTAGCATTGTTGGAAACTACAAGCTGGCGGAAGTAGATGGCACACCAACCACTTATTGTGGCTCATATGAACTTCAATAAGTGGCCTGTGGAAACATGGCCTATGATTTAATTGTAATACGGCCCTGTATTTTTCAGAATTTGGTAAAACTAGTAAGCTCTTCATTTTAAAATAATACTTAAAGTAAAAAATAATAACTACAAAATGCACAAATAATAAATGATCAAATGATTTACTTAAAAATAACAATTTTTATACAAAACTTATTTCCGCTTTTTTCTACTCTGATAAATTTATTTATTTATTTATTGTATTCTTTACAAACACCAGTACAATCTAATAACAAGCAAAATATATTTGATAATTTTTAACTGTAATTTATCTAAAATATCAGAAAAGCCTTAAAAACAAATAATTAAGTTGGTGGTAGATAATTTGTTTTTCTTAGCATTGACGGTATGATCATTAATTTGCGCGGAATCATGCAAAAGCCTTCTAAGTCGTTTTGTATTTGCGCAGATTAAGGATCTTACCATCATACCGTCAATGTTAAGAAAAAAATTATCCACTACCAACATAATTATTTGTTTTTAAGGTTTTTCTGATATTTTAGATAAATTACAGTTAAAAATTGTCAAAGATGTTTTGCTTGTTGTTAAATTTACCTGAGTAGAAAAAGTTGAAACAAGTTTCGTATAAAAATTGTTATGTTATAAGTAAATCATTTGATCATTTATTATTTGTAAATTTTTGAGTTATTATTTTTTAATAAACTAATATATTGTTTTAAAATGTAGAGCCTATTATTATATTACAGTTAAACTATAATGTGATTTGAAATAAAATTACTTTTAAAATTTCGATAATAAAATATCAGGACCATATTATAAAGATGTGAGCTAGTGGTGTTAGTGGATTTTCGTTAAGTTTTGCTTGGTTTATTAAATAAAGTTATTAACTTAAAATGTAGAGTTAATTATTTTAGTATTAGGATTAAACCTCAATGTGTCACATCATTGAATTTGTATTAAAATAAGCTTTTAAATTTGGATATTAAAATATCAGGACCATATTTAAAAAAAATAAAGTTGATGATGGTTCTATACGAAAAACAAAAAAGTGACAATGCAAAAGTGCAATTTATTTTAAAATCCGAATTTAAAGGACCAGGACAAACATAAAACAAATTTCTAATTTTTCAGTTTATTCATATTATTTGGCGCATAAAATCTCAACTTAGTTCCCATTAAATCGACTTTGTATCTCTTACCATTTTTTTTTTTTTTTTTTAACTTATATCTATATACTTTAAAATCCAAGATACCCATACTGGCCCTAATTATCTTAGGTACATTGTATAGATTTATAGTAGATAAATAATGAACACATCGTTGCAATTAGGTACATTGAATATCAAAAAAAAAAATTAAAATCTAACTGTAGAAGATCCAATGTGATATTTTTAATAAAAGAGAACCCATAAGCGTAACTAGCCATGGAACCTGGGTGGGAGGCTAGAGGGGCCCGAGAAACATCGGAACGGCAACTTTAATAAATTAAGAGCAAAAAAAAAATGGTCCTCCTCCTCACACCTCAAAACATTACATGTGTACACTAGGTACACACTCGTACTTATAAATTTATCCTAGGAGACAATACTCAAACCTTACAAATCTTACAGTTTGTCCAGGATAGAAGTTACAAGAACAAAAAATTTTGAATTTTTAAATGTCCTCTTGGAAAAAATAGTCACATGATTTAAAACTATAAACACAACAATTTACTCCGATTAGCAATATACAGGGCGAGTTATAACTAAAAATATGAAAAATGACCAAGAGTAAACTATTGCATTAAGGGTGGATAGGTAGTATATCTTAGGAAGTAATGGTAGTAGGACATTAGGTAAAAAATCCTCTTAAGGAAATCAACAATAAGAAGCGGCTGGAAATTATTTTCAAGTTCCTAACTATACCTAAATATAAGCAGACACAGTCATACAATAATTATATTCAATTTTCTCAACTTAGAGCTCGATGTAGGGAATTATCAGTGATATGTCATGATAACTATATTTCTTCATTAGAAGATACCATGACGACTGATAGTAGGGCGTTCTAGAGATTTGTTAACAGTAGAAATAGAATTCTGATCTGCCTAATTCCATGTCCTTTGGTGATGACACCTCTGATCAAGTCAAGGATATCCTAGACTTTTTGTAACATTTTTTTCCTCCGTATGCTCAGACACTCAATGTGAAATTTAAAATATTGAAGTTTATAGAACTGTAGATATAAGTATTTGTGATATAACTCTGATTGAAGTTTTCAGGGCTATAGATGATCTTAGTGACTATTTGGGTTTGGGTCCTGACAATATATCTGTGATATTACTTAAGAACTGCAAATATATTTTATCGTATGTATTGAGTAAGATATTCAATCTCTCCCTTCTAGAGGGTGTATTTCCCACCCAATGGAAATTGTCCTATGTGACACCAGTTTTTAAACGTGGTGATAGGTCTGCTGTTACAAATTATCGAGCAATATGCAAAACATCATTAATTGCTAAAGTATTTGAGTCGATTGTTGAGTCCAAATTGTGTCATGCTTTTTCAAATGTGTTTATTGATGATTAACCTGGATTTGTTAAATGTAAATCAACAATAACAAACCTTCTTCAGTATCAACAATTCCTAAAAGATGCAATAGAGAACAGATTACAGGTAGACTCAGTTTATACAGATTTTTCTAAAGCATTTGACAAAGTCAATCATTATATGCTTATTGAGAAATTAAAGTTACTAGGAATTTTTGGTCCATTACTCCGATGGTTTGTAGATTATTTGAGCGGCAGACGTCAAGCTGTGAAGATATCATCTATAGTGATGTATCGATGTAGAATCTTGTTGGGGCCTGTCTTGCTGAGATCATTAATGACTGCCTTGGTTTATTTTATTTTTGTTAAAGTTTTATAAATGTATTTAATGTTATTTAGTAGTATAATTTTAATAGTATTTATAATATTGTTATAATTAGATTGTCCTACAGAATTTATTATAAAATGGCCTGGTCCGTCAATAAAATGTTTATTTATTTATTTATTTATACTGCTTGGGCGCGTAACAGCTATAGTCGTGAATATGTATTTTCTAAGAAATTACCCAGTATAAGTTAAAAAAAGAATATTACCACGGTATTTCTATTAGATAGAAATCTGCACTTTTTGCCCAGCAAACACTATTTACCGGCAATATACATTTTTCATATTGGCATTGATGGTAAAGCATTAGCAATTGGTGGCAATATTATGCCAACATCTAATACGCATTAAAAAGTCAACCCTAAATAAACACTCAATTGCCAATAAATTTTACATGCAGGCGAATTGCCGGCAAGCATACAAAAATGGCGGCATACCAATCCTGATTAAATAAAGCACGCGTTTTTGTTGCAGGCAAATAAATATGTTTGAAGGCAAACCTTCAACGCATATTCATACTTTTAAACCATATTATTAACATTGGTATTTATCTAACATTAAAGCAATTTTTTTGATCTGTTTTATTAATAATGGCAGCTAAACAACATTATTTTATGTTTTTTTACATAATTTAAAGGAAATGGCCTTAATTAAGTCAAACAAAATGTTTATTATGTATTTTTGAGAGAATAAAAATAAAATGATGGTGAAAATAGCTAGGTTAATTTCGACTAAATTTCGACCGAAGTTGACAAATTGAAATTTCCCGCTTAGCCGAAATGCAAGATTTGACGATTTTGACAGATAAAGAATTTTTTTTATCGCTTTGTGCAATTGTTTTCTACGTGGTTTTCTAGCTTTTTAGTTTTTTTCTTTAGAAATTAGTTTTTAATAGACATAATTAAGTGTATTCATTACCTAATTAGTGTGTGTTGTGTGCTTAATTGGTGATGGCTAGTCGAGAAAGGAGTTATTCAAGTAGACTGTTAGGAGCTGTAAACATGTTTAAAACCTTTTAAGTTTGTAGTTACTTAAAAAAATATATGAAATTAGAGAGTTGCCTTATTAAAAGTTTTAAAGACGTGTTAATAAAAAATATTATATATATTTAATAGTTTTTTTTACATTTAACTCATTTAAAATATTTCTTCCTATGTTTTGGATCTGAAAATTGAGACTATAAGTGTCCCTTGAATACTTACTATTTTAAAGTGTTTTCGGTAGGATTCAGGCTTTTGGGTTTCCGAGGTTCGGTTCAGGATTTTGGGTTTAAATTTTGCATACTAATCTTGGAGAGCTTAAATATAACCTATATTACTTTTTGACCCGGTAGAATAATCCAAAGGGGTATAGTTTTTACCCCCGGTGCTTTAAATAATTTTAAGTAATATTATCGGTTTAAATGAGGTAGAGGGGCATTAAATAGATACTTAAAAACATGTTTGCAAAATTTGAAACCCCCAAATATAGCTATTTTAAAATAAAGATTATTTAACCCCTTTATGATTTTAGGTTGTCTGCGAGGTGTTGCATGTCTGTATGTTTTCCTGCCTTTTTTCTAATTTTTTCGATTACAAAATTCTAAATATGTTATTTAACTTTTGGGACATACAACTTATAAAACTTGCAATACTTATTTAATAATAAATGCCATTATCCTAAACGCATTTTTTCATCATAACTTATTAATGATGGATGCCATCACAGTATCTGCAACATGTGGCCCAATAACGGCCAATTGCCCACTTTCGTGTCTTTTTGTTATCTTTTTGCCAATAACTTATTAATGATGGATTATTGGTTGAAATTTTAAATTGAAGGCTATACTTATTTTATTAAAAACGGAAACTTTATTAAATTTTCAACCAAAAATCCAAAAACTGTCTATTAATATCTTTATTTCTTGAAAAGTTATTACAAAAACAACGTATTTGTCAAACAATTGAATTTTCAAATATTTTTATACTTTATTGTACTTATAATTTACCTAATAATAATAATAATAATAATAATAATAATAATAATAATAATTATAATAAAAGTAACCATTAAAATAATAATAATTAGGGAAAGTGACCAAATATGGAATAGTATCCCTAATATGGAATACCGGCATTTCTCTTAATTCGCGAGTAGAAGTGTTAACATGCGAGTAGAGCAAGTCCAGGGCCGTGCCTACCGGGTGGTGCAAGTGGTGCAAGGCACCAGGTTCCTTATTCTTGAAACTGGGGAACAGCGCTCTCATGAGAGAAGTGGGCGGAGTTCTCTCGAAAAGCTTAAATAGGTATTCTTGAATGCAAACGACTGCTCCCATCTTGTGATTGCAAGAGAACCTGCTTCTCCTCTATTTTTGCAGAGAACAGACCCATCGTAAGAGAACGTATGTGCGCGCCGCCGCACGGTGTGTTAATTTTGGTGGTTTCTAATCTCATTTTCTTGTTTATTTTTCGTGTTGTGTGATTAAGTTTTGGTTGGTGCAAGTTATAGTTTTAAATTTACTTAAAAGACTTTTATATTAACATGGATCACATGGAAGGAAGATTTGCGTTATACCGGGTGTCAACAATTTTTTTAGACAAGCCATAACTCCTAACGTATTAATTATATCAAAATGAGACTCGGTATGGGTAAATGGTGTGAGCAGATGAGAGTTTACGCATATTTTACACTTTCCAGTTACTTCCGGCTTGACCGGAAATGGCTTCAATTTTGAATTTTTAAATGAAACATCATGACAATTCTAAGAAAGAATGTGACATTTTAAAACTTTTTAAGCTTAGTTGATTTTTAGATCCATTTTAATGATTGCATCTACGTGGCCATGATTGGGTGCAAATTATTCTAGTAACCCTTGGTGATACAATAGCAAAGTTTTAGTGACTAATATGAAAGATAGGAATAAAACAATATGGCAAATTGACATTTCCGTGTCTAACTATTATTTTTCAAATGGCAACCCTTTTTAGACAAGCACTTTTTGAATATAGGATTTTTTGACGAATCTATCGATACCAATTAACTTGCGATCGGCTTAAAAATAAAGCCTCAAATAAAGGATTATAGCCACCCAAATGCAATACTACAAATCACTCTCAAAAAATTAAGTAGGCGTAAAATTTTTTCAAAATGTCAAATTACTATTTGAAATTATCCCAGGAATTCAAAAATGTGAAAATATATAGGGTCTTACATTTAAAAATTCAAAATTGGAGTCATTTCCGGTTAAACTATACCCTTTATTCAAACCAAGTCTCATTTTTACATGTCCAATACTCTAGAAGTTATGGCTTGTCTAATAGATTCATTGACACCCGGTAAAGAATTGTTGTTAACAATCTTCAAGGTATGTCTGCTTGAGCTTTCCCACAAAGTTGTGTAAAAAATAACTATATTTTCTTTTTTAGACGCAGATAAGCAACAACAACGTCCTCCACGGGAAATGTTGCACGGATTAAATGCTTTTCTCGTGGATGATACAACATTTATTTTGCATTGTACGTTTGGCAACGTCGCATAATGTGTTTCGCGGTCACATCGGGAAGTGAACGATCATTTTGCACTTCGATGTGGTCGAGTCCGTTCTCTTATGTTCGAGAATAAGGACTCAGGGCTACGATTCTGTAACTAACAAAGGGAAAGAGAAAAAGATTTATATGTCCACAGTGTCACTTTAAACCAATTGTAACTCGTCTTTCTGACTGTAGTGACAGATAAATCACTTTCTCTTTCCTTATTATTTTATAGAATCTGGGCTCAGGGCGCAATGCTGCGGGGCGGAAATGCTTGAAATGAAGGTGCGGTAATTTAGTAAAATTTTGGAAAACAATGTAATTTAAAAGTGGAAATCTTTTTTTTGGCCTTCCAAAATATTTAATAGAAAGGAAAAAAGCAATGTTGAGTTAAGGTGACAGTATTTTCTTGGTTTTAACATATTTTTTTGCGTTTAACAAATTAAATTCCTCAATTTACCAAAAGACATTCTTTTCTAGGGGCGGCCAAAATTTGCACCAGGGCGCAAGTCACCATAGGAACGGCCCTGAGCAAGTCCTTTCATCGCTGTAGCAACGTTTTGTTTTATTGCTTTCTTATAGCTTTTTAGGGTTTTAAAAAAATACTACTACAGTGTTAGTCGAAAAAACCGGAACGCTGGATTATCTCAGCAACCGCCAAACAGAAATGAACCAAACTTATATATAATAATAATTGCGAGGTTGCCAAGTTTATAGTTTTTTCTCTAGGCTAGAAAATTTTAAAATTTTAAATGAAATACCCTAATTTTTATTATTGTAATCAATTGCTTGTATTAACTTTATTATGACCTAATATTATCGTTTTTTTCACTTCCGTCAATTTCGTCAACTATGTACTAGGTATGGTGAATTATCTCAAAAACGATCCAACTGAAATTCGTCAAAATTAATACGTTTTTTGTTGTTTGTTTTGTGTTTTATAACTAAATTTTCTTATTCCCTTTCCTTAACTTTTTTTTATGAATCTTGGAAACATCTCAAAAATGCAATTCCTGAATTTAGAATGTCTAGTTACTTCCCCTGTACTAATTTTGACGAAATTCGGTTGAATCGTTTTTAAGGTAATTGACCATAGCTACTCGTTTTTGTATTCCTTTTGAAAGCAGCATCATGCCATATATCAGAAATTGACAGGAGTAATAACACGATAAAATCAGGTTTTAATAAGGTTGATACAGGCTATTGATTATAATAATAAAAAATAGAGTGTTCCATTTAAAATTTGAGAATTCTCCAACCTAGAAAGAAAACTATACACTTCGCAACCCCGCAAATATAATTATTTAATTCTTTATGTTTAGTTACCCTTTGACACAAACTATGGTTCATTTATATTCGACGGTTACTGAGATAATTCACCGTTCCTATTTTTTCTACTAACCCTCTATACTAAATTAAAGGAGAAGGACCTCTAAATATTAATATTAAGGGCTCAAATCTTAACGATATTTTCGTTTTGTCACCCTAAACAGTATTTTCGATATATTAAAAAAAAGTCGATTTTTTTGGCCCAGTCTAGTTTAAAGTATTACATATTTGGGGTACCTATTTCATATTTAGCCACCCTTATCAGTTTTTAGTTTTTAATTCAAATTAATAAATGTGCCTAAAAAAATACAAAATAAAGGACAAATATATATGATTGTTAATAATTACTACAAAAAGTTTTTTATTTATAATGTTTATGCAAATTATGTGTAAAAAACAAAAACGTATCTCATATTTGGTCATTTTCTTCTGTTATTATAATAACAGAATTAACAGAAATAATAACATTGACACTACCGAGGCAACCAACAAGAATTTTTACTTCTTCCTTTAATTAAAATTAATCAATGTGCCTAAAAAAAATTACAAAATAAAGGACAAATATATATATGATTGTTAATAATTACTACAAAAAGTTTTTTATTTATAATTTTTATGCAAATGATGTGTAAAAACAAAATAGTATTCCATATTTGGACACTTTCCTCTGTTATTAAAATAACAGAATTAACAGACATAACATTTGGTGTATTCCTTTTATGCTCTAGAACCGCCCAGAACCGTTCTTCAACTGTCAAGAGTGCCAAAACTGTCAAAAATACAATAGATTGCAATTAAAAGGAACACTTTTGGTGTCGTTCCGGGCGGTTCTAGACCCTAAAAGGAATACACCAATTGACACTACCGAGACGACCAACAAGAATTTTTACTCCTTTATTAATATTTGAAATTACCCAGGTTTTGCAAAGCCATTTGATAATGTGAATATTGTTAAAATGTTATTATTGTTTTAGATTGTTAGTACTTTACCACGCCCTGAAGTTAAGTACCAAAATCAAATATACAACAAAGTGAAAAAGAAGGCCCAAAAAGGCACTAATTTTTTAAAATATTTTTAAAGATGCTTGTTTTATGTTTAAAGACGTGTTGGTCTTCTTGCGGGTATTATTTTTGTTAATTATGTTATTATAATATAAACCAGTATTATTATTTTCGTGACCAGTTTTTTTGTAATTAGTAAAATTATAATTACAATAGAGTTTAAAAAGAATATGTTTGTTTTGTCATGGCACGCTTGATCATAAAAAATTTAAAAATTCAATTTTTTTAAATAAATTTTGTTAAAGACGTGGATTTTGCAATAACTTTTGAACGTATAAATAGATTAAGATGCAGTTTTAGGATTTTTTGTTGCAAAAATAATTAGGTTTTCGTTTTTAATAACATAACTATAGCATTCAACTTCAAATTTTAAATAAAAATTTTAAAAACCCCAAACTCCATCTAGCGGAAGCAACGAAAGGCAATATAACTATGGTTGATTTTTGAAACAAAGCCGAGTTTGTTAAACGCTGATAAGGAACACCAAAATAATGATCATTTTAACCCGTAAAAACTTCACCCCTTCCTACAGAACTTATTTACCCCCTTAAAGAAAAAGTGAAAAACCAAAAAATTGCAGAATTCTTTTAACAATACCGTATTGTTCTTCCAACTTATATTGGGAGATTTCCAAGAAAAATATATTTTTATGCACGACTATAGCCGTTACGCCCCCAGCGATATAGTTAGTAAATTGTTATCCTACGACTATTACTTCCTAATATGCTACTTATCCACCCTTAATGAAATACCTTGAATAAGTAAATATTGTAAAGAATTAAATTTTATGGTAAAATTTAAAGTTAAAGAATTAAAGTAAAAAAATATATTTGTCAAATTTATACATTATGCATTAACAGTTTTTAAAATACTCAGCTTAAGGCAGTAATATTAAAAAATATACAAATTTTCTTTTAAATTTTGCTTTTACTTGCCCATTTTAGGTTGTAATGCGTAATGTAAAAAAATTGTCAATTACACTTTTTTTTACTCCCATGCTTTAACTTGAAATTTTGACATAAAATTCAATTCTCTACAATATTTACTTATACAATTTTGTTATATTAAAAAAAAAAGTAGTTAGCCTCCGGGCATTTTTCATATTTTTAGTTAGGACTCACCCTGTTCTGTTACATTTTACGCCTTAGCGTGCATTTTTGGAGGACGCATTTTTATTTTTGAGTAGTTATCAAGGGGGTTAAGGTAAAGTTAAATTTAAGTTTGTGGGGTCGCCACTCTTGTCCTGCGACCGCCACTTGAGAAGGGGAATGCAAACGGTTTTTATTGTTTATATCGAAAACTTTTGGTCACACAAAAAAATTATAAAACATTTTTTGTTGCAAATTAAACGCTCTTCAATTTTGGGTGTGTTAATTTTTTCCGAAAATGAAAAATAAAAAATTTATTAATGAAAGTTAGGGCCATTTGTGTAACATTTTTTTTTAACCGTAATAACTTTCTGTTTATTATACGATAAAATAACATCAGAATATTTTTATAGAATAACACTTAAAGAACAATTTTGGTTCTATAACTTTTTATCGTCCGATAAAAAATAACTAAAGTTATAAACAAAAGTAGATATCAGTTTCTGAAATTTGTCAACCCGTCAAGAGTAAATACCTTAGTTTAGTGTGGTCAAGCGAGTTGGGATAAATTCATTTAAAATTTAGTAGTTTGTTTTTTGAAAAACGTTGGAACACTTTGATTTTTTTTTGGCTGAGGCGTTTTTTTTTCTAGTAAAATCATGTATACAGGATGACCCACAAATAAGCAATGACCATACTCCTAATTTTTTTAAATGGAAACACCTATTTCTTATTACGTTTTTGAATTTTGCATCGAATTCTAATTATTTTTTATGTACCATGTCCTATATCTTAGTTATCGAAAAATTCACCATCAATTTCATACAATATTTATAAAGGAGCGTAAGTTTAAAAATATTTAAAATTAAGGAGCTTCTTTTTTCGAAAAACGCTACTACACGTCAATTTTCATTTTTGGCTTCGATTTTTTTTGTGTTAAAATTATGTATCGAGGGGTGGCCCAAAAATAAGGGAAGACTTTCAACCTAATTTTTTGCTCTTTATTTATGTGCATGAGTAAATATCTCGATAACTGTTGACTGAGGTATAAGACATGGTACACGAAGTATAGTTAAAATTTGATAAAGAATTTAAAAATGTAATAAAATAGGTGTTTTCATTTAAAAAATAAAGTTGATAGTTATTGCTGATTTGTAGGCGTATATACATGATTTTATTATGAAAAACACCGCAGCCAAAAACAAACATCGACGTGTTCCGATTTTTTTCAAAAAACAAATCACTAAATTTTAAATGAATTTATTACAACCAGCTCGATCACACTGTATGGTACGAACGCTGTAAGTTCAACACAGCTACGTCATCAAAAACCACATTTTTGCATACAAAAGCACCGTTTTGTCATGTATTTTTTTACCATAGGTTTTCATTAATTGTAGCACAGAATAACTAGCTACCGCAAATTGGAGATAAGGGTTTCTGTAGTCAATCGTGTTTGGGGCATTTTGCTGCTATCAATGTATGAAGTAGCGGTGTTTAACTAACAGAGTTAGAACTCTAAACTAAGGTGTTTACTTTTGGCGGGTTGACAAATTTTAGAATTGACATCTACTTTTATTCATAACTTTGTTATTTTTTATCGGACGATAAAAAGTTATAAAACCAAAATTATTCTTTGAATGTTGTTCTATAAAAATGGTCTTATGTTACTTTTTCGCAAAATGGACAGAAAGAAAGTTATTATGGTTAAAAAACAATTTGTTACATAAGTGGAATTAATTTTCATTAATAACTTTTTATTTTTAATCTTAGAAAAGAATTAACTTACACAAAATGAAAGACAATTTCATTTTCAACAAAAATGTTTTATAATTTTTTTGTGTGAACAATAGTTTTTTTTTATATAAATAATAAAAACCGTTTGCACCCCTTTTCCAAGATGGCGGTCGCAGGACAACAGTGGCGACCCCACAAACCTAAATTTAACTTTACTTTGATTTCCCCTTGATAACTAAAAAATAAAATTGCGCCCTCTAAAAAATGTAACTCCTATTGTAACATTTCAATGTACTATTATTGTTAGTTATAACTATTTTAGGTATTTTTATGAACAGAAAGTCAATAAATATTTATGGAATTTAAAGCTAATAATAGGTTGTGGCTTTTGTTCTAAATTTAAATAACAGTAGAATTTTTATTAGTTTTAGGCCACAGTAAGTAAATCTTATAGATATTGGTAGCTTTAAATGGATTTTAATACTTTTAGAAATACTTCTGGTATAAAATCAAAATATTAATAATACATTTTGGCAGTGTTTTTAGCTAATAAAAAAAGTTTTTTCTTAAGCATACATCAAATTTGGGCATTTAAAAAGTCCTGTTATTTAAAATTAATTGTTACCGCGGTCAATATGTAGAATATTCGGTATTTCGCCAATAAACAATGAAATATCACAAAACATCACTATGTTTTTTTTTAAGGTGTAGTGAAGGACACACCTTTATCTGATTGGGTAAATAGTTGTACATATTCAAGCTTTTATAAAACACAGATTTTTTGGTAATGTCAGGGAAGTATTCATGTGTTTGGCAAGTGTAACAAATTATTGCGCTTTTTATAAATAAAGTTGACAGTTTCCAAAATAAATAACCTGTAAAGAATTAGTATTTTATGGCCTTTAAATAGAGGTCTGCAAGAATATGTCGGTCCCGCCCAGTACAAGTATCCAACTGCTTGTTTCTGCAAAATAGACTATTCATAAAATAACTGGCGGATTTTTGCCAAAAGGAAAATCCGTTTTTAAGGTGCGATTCGACGATCGAGTAGTATACGGTTTTACCCACCGAAGAACTTAGCTTGTTCTGTGTATCTTTCACCACATAACAGCTTGAAGCAACCTTCCCTCCAACTGCAATTGTGTGGGAATTAACCCTTAACTGGTTGTCAATAACGAATCCTAAAATTAGTCTTAGGGCTACTCAGCACAACAGAACCGCCAGTAACCAACATTTTCATATTGGATTTGAAAGAGATGATTCTTTTCTTACTAAAGTTAAAAACTAGCAAGCCACACAGGTTTTATCTTTATTTGATGGTCTATACAAGAAATACCTGATTAGAATGTAGATATTTCATATCTGCGTTATATCGTTATTTTGTAACATAAAAAGAACTGTCTCACACTTTTTTAAAGATACTCAAAGTAATTATTGACTAGAAAATTACACACCACTTTTTTGACCAATCAAATGTGTAAACGACCCTGCTCAATACTGGAAAGTTGCTTTCGGTTATTTTTTTTGTATGTGAGTGACAGACATGACATACAAACAAATTCTATGATTATGTCAAAAACTGTTCACTATAATTCGCTCCAGGGTACCCCAGGAGAAAAATATTTCCGAAAAATACTTGGATTGTCATGGAACTGCTATTAAAGGACTCCGCTCAATCTTTATGGGAAGTGGCTTTCGGTAATTTTTTAAAAAATTTGAGATGTTGTAGATCTCGACGCCCTGATTAAATGTTCTTATAAGCACAATGTCCGATCGCTTCTAGTTTTAGAGTTATAGAGCCTCAAAGTTGTATATTTGAAAATCGAGATTTTGAGCACCTCCTATGTTTTTAATTTATTTTCTCTCTTACTAAAGCTTTTCCGAAACATCTTTTGATGCATAACTATCGGCTATAATATAGAATAGTAAAAAGTATTGAAATATTTTGTATAGAATATTTCTTAAAGCAGTGGCGTCGGAGTATATAAAACTTTTATTAGGTTGCCTAAAGTGCACAAACTCAAAATATTGTATTTTTGAGTATAAAAGAAAAACAAACGGTTCGATTTCAGTAATTTTTTGCACTAAAAGTGTGCAGACTACAATAAAAGATACAAACATTTTGGTACCATCAAAATATACAGGGTGAAAAACAAGGTGGTCTTGCAGTGTTCATTTGCTATGCTATTAAAGTTTCAGCAAATAAAGAGATCAGTTTTATTATTTTATTAGCTTGTTAAATCGTATACAGCTTAAAACCAAAGCTACTATTACTAGCTATGGATCTAAAAGCTGTAGCTATTTAGAATCTGCTTATACAGGGTGGCGCTTCACAAAGGCCTCGGTCTTTAGTACAAAAAATGTATTATATTTTAAAAATAATATTTAAATTTGAGAAATATGCGAATACTTTAAAAGTAATAATTTTAAATCACAATTATTAAATATTTTACAGGGTGTTTAAAAATATCCACTTCAAACTTTTTTTTATAAAACTTAATAAAACACCCTGTATAATAATTAATATTTAGATTGTTAAATTAATAATAAAGTAGGTTTTATCAGCGATTCTTATCCAAAAATGTAAGGTTTTAAATTATTATTTGGGATTTTTGAAATATTCATGACCACAACAAAAGTTTAACTTAAACTACCCTACCTAGCGCGGACTTTGTATACAATGTTACATTTCTAAAATGTAAACTGTGCCATAACGTTAATTTAGAAATTATAAAAAATGTTTAAAAACCAATATTTTTTTAAGCTACCTTTAGATGCAAATTAGAAGCCTATTTTAAACGGAACATCCTATATATTGGTCCATTTTTGGATTTTATAAATAAAACTAAATTAGATTTCTACATTTCTTTCTAAAGCTAGTGATCCTTATACCAAAAATTTGATAGTTATGAGGTATTTAAAAATTTTGCATAATTTTTCCCATGTATATTTTGGCATTATAAAAGACGTTTGTAGATTTTTTTTATATAGATATACCTCTGGTTTTAAACTGGATGCGCCTTAATAAGTTAATAAGACTTATCTCTTTATATACTTAAGCAGATACCTAATATTAATTAAAGTGGCATAGTAAAAGTATAATTTTTTCAAAAACAGCCTGTTTGTTACCCTGTAAGTTTTGACGGTGCTAAAATGTGTTTATATGTTTAGTCTAAGTCTGCACAATAATAATTAAAAAAAGTAAAATAAAATCTAACCGTTTGTTCTCATTTTTTCATTAAAAATGTCATTTTTAGAATTTGATCATTTTAGGCAACTTAATTTGAAATGGTGCGACCCCACTGCTATGATAAATAGTCTATGCAAAATATTTTTATATATTTCAAAATCATATATAATAGCCTATAGTTATGCATGAAAAGATGTTAGTAAGACAAAAACTAAATTAAAACCATAGGAGGTACTCGACATCTCAACTTAGCAAATATCCAAATTTGAAGCTCTATACCTCTAAAACTAGAGGCAATCGGACGTGTGCCCCTGAGAACATTTAATCAGCGCGTCAAGACCACAACATATCAAATTAAAAAAAAATAATTCAAAAGCCACTTTCCGTAAGATTGAGCGGGGTCCTCTAGTAGCATATCCATAACAATCCGAATATTTTTCGAAAATTTTTTCTCCCGGTGTACACTGGACTGAATTATAGTGAAAGTTTTTGACATATTCATAGAATTTGTTTTTATGTTAATCATGTCATTCAGATACATAATTAAAGAAAATATTTTTTTCTACCAATCTTAGATATATCATAATATGAAAAAATGTATAGTTTTACAAGTCCCCAGATGACTTTTTATACAAGTATAGTTAGTAAAATAATATCTTGGGACTGGAGTAGCAGAAGTAATTGAAGAGCAAACGAAAGCTAGGTATAAGTCTTAAAAAAATCAAAATATCCTTTTTACCAACTGTACTAATATAAATTAATTATAAAATAAAAGAATGAACAATGTTAAAGTCTAAAATTAAATATATTCGCAACTACAATAATTGGTAAAATGGAAAATATTTATTTTATGTTATATTTTTAAAGCTCGTGTCAAAGGCACAAACATAAAATTTAAAATTCTATTATTTAAAACAAATTTGGTGGAAAATTTTCTTACCGAATACCACACGTGCTTATATTTATCAGGGTTTTTTTCTTGGCCACGAATATTTTAAGAAAATTATCCAGTGGCGGCTGGTGATGGCCAATTTGGTGGGCACAACCGCACCATTGTTAAATATAATAATAATGTTTGTTAATTTTTGATTATTACGTCCATAAAATCACTTTAACCCATTATTTGTTTTACTATTTACCAAAAATGGATAAGTTACTTATAATAAGAGGCTTAAATAAAACTTTAAACAGTAGTTTTTATCTATGGTGCGGGTGTTACCATCAAATTGGCCATCACCAGCCGCCATTGAAATTATCCTCCGCCTGCGGGATAATTTTTAAAATATTCCTGTCCTTTAAAAAAAATTTCGGATATAAATTTAGCTCTAGTGGTAAGTGACAATTATTGTTTTAGTCTCAATCTGGTGATGGTGATGAGGGCATTGCAGCAGAAGAAGTACCATCTACATCCAATGAAAGAGAACATGAAATTGAATTGGGAGAGGTAAATCTTTGTGACAGTTAATCTGTTTTTAATAATTTCCCAAAATACTCTCCATATAAATTCTTTATTTATTTTTTTAGGTTGTTAGAAATGGCCATGATAAGGCAGATCCTTCCCAGTTTGAACTACTTAAAGTTCTTGGAGAAGGGTCGTTTGGCAAAGTATTTCTTGTACGTAAAATAGTGGGCCATGATTCCGGTACATTGTATGCCATGAAAGTGCTAAAAAAGCCACTCTTAAGGTATATTATTTAAGGATATTTAAACCTTTTTGTCGAGCATATGGAAAATATTTGGCTGAAAATTCAATATTAACAAATACAGTGTGGGCCAAATTAAACTTGCACACCTTTTAACTAATGATAACTTTTATCTGTACATGCACATCTTTTATGTTTTTACAGGGCTAATAGGTAGATATGTTTTCTCTAGGTTTTTCAATTTTGGTCGAATAGATTTTGTCAGGACCGGACTTACGGGACTTTTTTCAAAATGATGCATTTAACTTCGTTGCAAAAGAAATCGAATTTATGTAAATTAGGCTAATACGTTTAATTTTAAATAACTTACTGTTAAGTTGTGTCAGCATTCAACTAAGGAACCGTGGTATCCTCAAATTTTTGATTTTCAAAGAACACTATAAAAAAGTTCCCAGTTAAAATCGAGAGAAATGCATGCTTTTGGGGCGCATCATTTATCAAGAATAATCATAATTCCAGAATCCTCAAATTATTGACAGATTTGCTTTTACTGCATCATTTCCCATAGTTTGTCTACAAGAAAAACATATTAGCTTAATTGTAGCTAAATCCGATTTTTTTGCAACGAGGTTAAATGCATTATTTTGGAAAAAGTCCCGTAGGTCTGGTCTTGACTAAATCTATTAGACCAAAACTGACAAACCCTTACAAACCATATCAAACTATTAGCCCTGTACCAATAAAAAAGATAGGCGCAACAGATAAAAAAGTTATTGTTAGTTAAAAAGTGTGCAAGTATAATTTGACCCACCCTGTATAAGTGAAATTTATTTTTAGGTTAGAGATAGATACCGTACAAAAATGGAAAGAAACATTCTTGTCGATGTAGAGCATCCCTTTATAGTAAAACTACATTATGCTTTCCAAACAGCTGGAAAGTTGTATCTAATTTTAGATTTTTTAAGAGGCGGCGATCTATTTTCGCGGTTAAGTAAGGAGGTAAGAGCCAGAAGACAAAAAATGATTTTATTAAGACACTTAATAGTTTAAAAGAATTTTATTAATTTGGTAATTATAGAACTGTTTCCTTTTAACCTTATCTCTAATTTTAGGTAATGTTTACTGAAGAAGATGTTAAATTTTACCTGGCAGAACTTGCTTTAGCTTTAAATCACTTACATACAGTGGGAATAATTTACAGGGATTTGAAACCGGAAAACATCCTTTTAGACGCAGACGGGCACATAGCTCTCACTGATTTTGGTCTTTCCAAGTTGCCTCTAGAAGAAGGGAAAGCGTATAGTTTCTGTGGGACAGTATGTAAAAGCCCTAAAAATATATATATTTTTAATTAAAATTACAATCTACATTCAGAAATAGGAGTAATAATAACCTCAGTTTTAAATATTATTTTTTAGGTTGAATATATGGCTCCAGAGGTTGTAAACAGAAAAGGACACTCTTTCGCGGCAGATTGGTGGTCCTTCGGAGTTTTGATGTACGAAATGTTAACAGGAGCTTTGCCGTTCCAAGGGCCAAACAGGAAGGACACCATGACTCAGATTCTAAAGGCGAAACTCGGAATGCCTGCTAATTTGAGTCCTGAAGCTCAGAGTTTACTCAGAGCGTTGTTCAAAAGAAATCCTGCAAATAGGTAAGATGTGTATTTGAGTGTATTTATTAAACATGGTGAATAAAAAAAGGATTCTTAAATAGGGAATACACTAAAATAAAGTAGTGGTTATGGTTCCAAAATTATATGGCTCATTATTAAAGATTGTTTAATTATTTGTTAAAGCCAGCAACGTCGCATCGCATTTTTACGTTGTTAGTATGCTAAATATAAATACAGTGCCGTTCAACGGAAAAACATTGTATGTGCATACAATAATCATATCACAAACCAAGGTTAGTTTATATTTATAAGGTTGCGACACATCCTCAACTTTTAGGTGGTTCGAGGTCGGGGACGCAAGGTTGTTCTACTTATACAATAAACTGTATATCTCCGGCACTGAACAACATGGCCGAAAAATGGGAGATGTGACGTCATAACACGTCAAAGCAATATGGCCGAATGTCGCGACCCTATATAGACCGACTTTGATCACAGTGTTTTTCCGTTGGACAGCAGTACAGTCGTAGCGTGCGTCACGGGTTGTCTACTTAACGACCAATATCAAAATAATAGGTAGTGATAGGGTTATATGGTTATAATTTTCGAATTTTCTCTAGAACCATCCAAAGTCAGTCAAAACGTGTTTGTTGATCCTCTCTTAAAAAATTATGATAATAATTACTGCAATATTAATTTATTTGCTTTAGGTTAAAATAGTTTTAAGCGAGTGAAAACTTTAGTTTAAACATTTTGAAAGTTTTTTGGCATGCAATTTTTTCTTGCTGCAATTTTTCGATCCGCGCACGCGCATTTTTTTTAAATTGCTGCAAAGTGCGCGTGTGCAAATCGAAAAATTGCAGCATGAAAACTTTCATGCAAGAAATCTTTCAATCTGTAAAAACAGCTTAAGTAATGCGTGGTATTGTTTTTTTTTTAATTTGTATTGTGGTTTTTTAATATTTTTTTTGTATATTGTGTACCATTTGGAGTTTTATACTCTGTAGTGTATATTTGAATAAAAAAAAAAATAAATAAATTTTACAGTACGTGTCTAAAGTCAGGAGCACCCCTTTTAACTTTTAAATTATTCGGTATTTTTTTAATGAAAATTTACACAGAAAAAAGTTAATACCTTTACCTACTACAAAATGGCAGTACTTTAAAAATTACCTAAATACTTAATTTGGATGGCCATATTTCGATATACTTAAAGTGAAATTTTCTTAAGGACCTTTTAAAGAATTTGAAAGGATTTGAAGTATCATTTTAATGGTAATAGAATATACAGGGTGCGTCATTAAAAAATATATACTATTTGTCCTATCCTGATTTTAAAATAGCTTTAAGAAAGTCTATACTAAGTATATTTAACTTTATTTTAAGATGATGATTACGTCATACTATTAATTATGCTGAACACTATCCCACAAAAAAATCAATGTGAAAAAGGTCCGCCCAGTTCAATATTAAAATTATGCTTGGCTGTAGCAAAGAATACCAATCCATAGAACCCCACAAGTGAGATTTTAGCGTACCCTAAAAATTTTTAGTACCTACCGCGATCGGGAATTTTATTTTTATTAAATTTTGCGTATATCCTCACTCTAACTGATCGGGCCGACTGCTCGTCAGCGACTGCTATCAATTTCTGATGGTAATCGTATTAGCAAAGCGACATCATACTATTTTCGCCATCTGTTGGTCGCGGTAGGTTCTAAAAATTTTTAGGGTACGCTGAAATCTCACTTGTGGGGTTCTATGGATTGGTATTCTTTGGCTGTAGGCTTCGCCGCAAAAAGAATTGAGTTTTAAATGAGTGCCACGTTATGTACAAAATCCAAATATGTATGAGATCTTAATGTAGGTTAGATTTGACTTGTCCAGTGTTATTACATCATTCCTTTTATAAAGTAATTTAACTTATTTAAATATTTTTTAAATTCTGATAAAAAATAAAAAAATAAGTTTTTATTACTTAAAACTGGGCAATTCACCATTGACTTTAATGTGTATAATGGGCTATCCAAAAATTTACCTTGAAAAACTTTAATTTTTCAACGCAAGGTGGTGCATGTGTTTTGCTACGCAGTCTAATTGGTAAATAGTGGGGTATGTCCCAATTAGTTTCTCGCTTGTCGTGACTTCTTAGTACGCGTTGTTCTTGTCGGCTTTAAACGAATAGTATACTAGCACTTAGCCCAATGTAAAATAATGTATAGTATGGTACTTAGCCAACTATAAGCTAATAATATATTGGCATTTAGCACCTTCTAGAAATTTTCAAGTTGTTTATAAAAATACTGATAATTAAAAAAACATACATAAAATATGCATACAAATTATTGTTTATGCGGTTATTAAGTATACAGTGTGTCTAATAAAGTTGGAACCATATGCAAAACTTTTTAATTATTCATTTTACGAAAAAAAGCTATTCCCTATAAAAAGTGTTGCATGATCCAAAAACTAAAACGCAACCATTAGAAACTAAATTGTATCAGTCATCTACGGGGTCTGGCCAAAAATTAAATGTTGACGTGACAACGTCTTATAATTTGATGGAGCCGGCTGCACGCACCAAAAAACATGACTCATGCGGCGTTACCTCGCCTGCCGTGACCTCGCTCTGAGACGTTCCATTTAAGGCTTAAAACCTAAAATTATAAAATATGTTACACTAAGGTACAAACCTAAATTTTTACCTTTTTCGATTTAAAAAAAAATAAAAAAAAGGTTGATTTAAATAAACAAAATTGGATATTTTAAAGTAATTTTTAATTCTAAATGTCTTTTCTGAGCAAAAATACATTTTTACTCTTAAGTAAAAATTACATTTTTGGCCAGACCTCGTAGGTGACTGATACAATTTAATATCTGATGGTTGCTTTTTAGGTTTTGGATCATGCAGAACTTTTTATAAAGAATAACTTTTTTCGTAAAATGAATAATAAAAAAGTTTTCCATATGGTTCCAACTTTTTAGGCACACTGTATATATAAAAAAAATATTTCTAAATCAAATAATTTTGGTTTTATACACATTTTATCAAATAACTGAAAATATATTTATCCCGGTTTTTACTTCAAGTGTTCAATTACCACTAACCATTTCATGCTTTGTGTATTCAGTTTGTTTATTGGCGTGGATACAAAAAAAGAACATATTATTGATTTAGTTGTCAATATATTATTGACAATTTAAAAAGATAATACAAAAAGGTATGTTTTAGCCCGGGATCAAATCGGACACCTCCCACGTGTTAGGCGGATGTGATAACCACTACACCAACTCCGACCTATGATATTAGTAGCTAACTTGTAATTGTTCAAACCATGTTCAAACGCTACAATCAAACAGAAACTTTTTTTAATTTTTAGATTTTTTCATACGCTACACACAATTTTCGACCTGGATTCCAAATTTTATCTTTCTAGGTTATCTAGAAGTGGGTTAGGTTTTTGGATCTATATGTCAGTCAGTGGAAATTTGACTACTTTTGGACCTTCATATCTTTATAACCTTTTGAGCTACATTCATGAAAATTTGGATTCTAGGTGTCCTTTTGGATATAAATAAACACACATAGTTCCATGTGATTATGTTAAATAGGTTTTGAGTTAAAACTTTTTTTTGTATGGGGAACCCCCTAACACCTCCTATTTTTAAACTTTTTTATTTTTTAGATTTTTTCCTACGCTTACAACCAATTACCGACCTAGATTCCAAATTTCATCTTTCTAGGTCATCTGGAAGTCGGTTGGGTTTTTGATCTATGTCACTGAGTGAGTGAGTTAGTCTGTCAATCAGGGGAGAATTGGCGATTTTTTGACCTTCATTCAGGGCTACTAGTTGTCCTTATGGGTATAAATAAACACACTTAATTTCATGTGTTTAAGTTGAATAGGTTTTGAGTTATAGAGGAGTTAAAAGTGGCAACAAGTGGTTCGTGTAATATTACACGCGGCGGCGTAGCCAGTTCCTTTGCTAGAACTTGGCTTGACACATTGCCGCGTGTCTAGATACTATACTTACAACACCATATGTCACTAATAAGGTCACAATGTCATGACCGCTAACATGACAGTTTTCCAAAGTTAGGTTAGGACAGTAATCATTAAAGACAGAAATACAATGCTTTTGGCGATTGCCTTGCAGCAAAGCCATTTTTTTTGTATGGGGAACCCCCTAACACCTTCTATTTTTAAACTTTTTTATTTTTTAGATTTTTTCCTACGCTTACAACCAATTACCGACCTAGATTCCAAATTTCATCTTTCTAGGTCATCTGGAAGTGGGTTAGGTTTTTGATCTATGTCACTGAGTGAGTGAGTTAGTCTGTCAATCAGGGGAGAATTGGCGATTTTTTGACCTTCATTTAGGGCTACTAGTTGTCCTTATGGGTATAAATAAACACACTTAATTTCATGTGTTTAAGTTGAATAGGTTTTGAGTTATAGAGGAGTCAAAAGTGGCAACAAGTGGTTAGTGTAATATTACACGCGGCGGCGTAGCCAGTTCCTTTGCTAGAACTTGGCTTGACACATTGCCGCGTGTCTAGATACTATACTTACAACACCATATGTCACTAATAAGGTCACAATGTCATGACCGCTAACATGACAGTTTTCCAAAGTTAGGTTAGGACAGTAATCATTAAAGACAGAAATACAATGCTTTTGGCGATTGCCTTGCAGCAAAGCCATAAACCCAGACAAGCAAACAAATACGATGCTTTTTTGTTAGTTTAAATACTGTTAGGTCAGTAAGTTCTTTCCAACATTATACAGAATTAAAGAAGTCAAAGGCTAATGATACACGGTTCTTAGCATCACAATAACAGACAAAAAAATTTAAAAGATAATTTATTTAATCGCTATGAAAATCTTAAAAGAGATGTTACGAACACAAATAAACATATAAATATTAAAATATTTTTGTTTGTTTAAGGTTTAACTATTTTATTATTTCTTAACTACCAATGTGCAATTTTTATAATAAAACCACTAACGTGACGCCTCTCGGACGCTCGGTGTAATGAATCCGATCCAGTGGTCAGTTTTACCCTATCACGTCAGGAAAACCAGATTTCAAGGTCATTTAGAGATCAAATGGTGATGGGATCTCACTTTTTCCTATTTTCTATTTTTAAATCTTTACATGCTTGTTTATGTGGTCTGTAAGTTTATTTAAAACTTCTTTTATTCCCCTTGTCCGTATGCCTCTTCAAGTGCCAATGCCTTGGCCGAAAAATGGAAATTCGCAAGGTATAACGATCATTGCAAAATTTTATCCACTGGGTTGGTCCTGCGCTGGCCCCTGTCGAGTTTTTGGGTTTCATCCCAACGTTTGGGGGATTTTTAAAGCCTACACAGTTGCCCCCGAAGTTAACCGATCTCTTGAGAAATTGTCTACGGCCCGGTTCCAAAAAATCATCATTTTGAAGTCTAAATGACCTTGAAAGGCAATAATAGGTCTGTTCGTAGAGAAATCACAAACTAGTCAGCGCCAATCAGATATTACAAATACGTCTGGTGACCAGTTGGCAATCGGTCACCTGACTAAATAATAATACCCGATTGGCGCTGACTAGTTTGTGATTTCTCTACGAACAGGCCTAATGTTTAATTATACACGTGTATACTGGATCAGCTAAATAACATAACACATGGGCAATGTGAGGAAAAGAAACAGTTTAACGTGAATACCGGCATATAAACATTCCGTATTGAATGATTTATCATACATCCTTTGTTACTGCTTTACTTGCCAATATATCTTTACCTTTTGCTTATACAGTATATAACACTGACATTTATTATTGTAAACCATATATAAATGATTACAAAAAGTACTTATAAAAAATTGAAGAATCAGAATTAAAAAAAAAACAATCCCTTCAAATAACATTTTATAAAAACATTCGGTACACAATTTTTTAGGCAGTGTGCCTTATTTACTTTAAAAGGCAAGTACTACCAGTCTTTCTTGTGGTCAATCGTTCCATTTTATTTTCTTGAATGATTTCGGGTTCAAACCTAAGATATCATAAAAACTTGATCTAAGATACACGTGGATTTTTGCTCTTCTGAAAGATGAAGTAACTTATTTAAATGCAAGTTTTTTAATAAAATCTGCTCTACCTATTTTTTCCCAATATGTGTGCCATTTTTGTAATTGCTTCTTAATTATGATTAACATCAGACACTAATTTTAAATAACTTGGTTTAGGATGCGGAAAAGCAAAATATTTTTTGAAAATGGCCACAAATATTTATTCAGTAAAACTTGTCAATAACGGTCCCCAAAAATCTAAGAATAATTGATCATTACAGAAAGTGCACTGGAAACTCCTTTCCCAGGTGCAGTGGGTTAGGGAAATAAAGGAGCACAAGATTTTTCACAAAAACTATATTAATTTCCACAATCTTTACAAAAACAACGGCCCACGGCCTTACAACCAACTTCACTTCTCGCCCCCAAGCGTCCTGTCTCTCTCCCTCCTTTCGAGTTGTCTTTTTCTATCAGCTGACATTATCTACTATATTACCGGGGCTAATCAATAAGAATCCATATCATATTACCCCCAAATTAAATTCAATAATTTTATTATTATTGGATTTAATTTCCTTAATCTAACAACACTATACTTACTTAATCTAAATCTTATAACAAATTCCTTTAAAATAAACGTTACAAAACATAATAAACATTTTTTTTCTAAATATTAGTTAAAATAGGATCTTTATAAGGTTTCATATTGGTAACATTTTGTTTAGAATGTTCGCGTCCTTCAAAATCCTTTATAATATATGAATTGGGACCCGGCTTGTCTAGCAATAATAAATGGCCCAGAAAATAATAAAAGAATTTTCTTATTGTTTTATCTTCCGCCGATGATTGAGAATGGCACTTAATGAGAACTTTATCCCCTTCCTGAAACTTAGTAGGTTTAAGTGACGCATTCGCTTTTATGATTCGACGATCTGCGCGCGTTTGTAGACGTTCTTTTGCTAAAACTATAATTTGATCTCTCTCTAAGCTTTTTTCAGTCTTAGGAAAATTAACATAAGTTTCAATCGGCTGTTGAATTGTAATGCCAAGTTGTACACAGTTCGGCGTAAAACCAGTGGCTTCGTTTATGGCATTATTATAACAATTCGCGACGAAATCAAGTACAAACGCCCAACGTGTATGCTTATCAAAGCAATACGATCGCAAAAGGCGACCAATTTCTCGATTATATCTCTCAGTTAGATTACCTTCTGGGAAGTACACAGATGTGTATAGATGTAATGCCCTGCGTTGTAAACTATCAGTATAATAATTGCTCGTAAATTGACTTCCATTATCACTTAGAATGCATTTTGGTTTCTGGATGGTTGGAACATAATGGCCTAAAATTTTATTAATTATTGTGCGTGCTGTAGCCTTCTTTAAAGCATACAATTTGACGAATTTTGAAAATGCGTCTACCAATACTAGCAGTTGTTTCGCACCGCCACGCGATACTGGTAAAGGTCCGATCAAATCTGTGCATACCAGATCACCCGGTTTATTTGGTAAAACAACATTCAAAGCACCCCTATTAATTTTTGATACCTTTGCCCTTTGACAAAGATCACAAGATGCAACAATTCGGCCTATTTGGCGTTGTATTTTGGGCCAGTAAAACTTTTCTTTCATTTCATTAAGCACTTTAGAACGTCCAAAATGACCATTACCAATGTGATGTACCATCACTAAAACATTAACCTGGAAATTAGGTACACAGAGTTTAAACCCTGGATTTAAGTCATCTCCCCGCTTAAATAATAAACCGTCGTAGACAATAAACCATAAAAATATTTTATATTGTTTTTCAGTAAAAATCAGAGGCTGAGTCTCGGATGTTTCTAGAAATACTATCTTATCTTTAATCCATTCTTCTTTTAATTGGTCCGCCCGCAAGTCTTTAAAAAAACTTTTAATTTTTTTATACATATCCGTTAAATTCAATTGCATAATCGAGTAATCAGTAGATTTTTCCGGCATTAAGTTTAAATTTTTCTTTGCAGGATACCTTGATAAAATATACGCCACTTTATTTTCAGCTCCTGGACAGTGAATAACCTTAAAATTAAATTATTGTATTAACACAACCCAGCGAGACAGGCGAGCCGATTTAAGTTTCGAAGAAAGTAAAAAACATAATGCTTTATGGTAGGGTTGCCATATTTTTTTCAGAAAATAACGGACGGGCAGCCCAGGTCAACATTTGGCCACAAAAAACGCTTTTGACGTCATCTATTTTATTTTGGATGGTGGCGTCGCGACAGGGGGATACTTTTCTGGTCATAAGTAAAATCTTAGAAAATGAAAATTGAAAGGATTTCAATTCCTTTAATTTTCCAAGAGTAAAACAGTAGGTCAAAAATAATATACCATGTATATTTATGAACAGTAAAAAACATAAACACATACAAAAAATAAACAATACAAACAAAACTATAGTAATACAACACAAATTATAACTATTTCACCAAACAACAGTAAATAAAATAAAAGAAGTAAACAACGACAAAAATGAAAACAAAAACCAAACTATATCTATAATGTATACCCCTAATCTAATTGATTTAAAGATCATTGAGCAGATGTTTCACCTGTTTCCACATTTTTTCTTTATACCACTGATACTTTTCAGATGATATAACCTTTTGTAGAAACTCTTTTCGAGTTTTTATTTTATTATAAAAGGATAGACAGTCCATATTTGAGTTGACTTTTATCTGAATTAACGATTTTACAGTCGAAACATCAAGCCTACCTCTCTCTGGCCTCCAAATATTATTCATTAAAGAAAATATTCTTTCGACCGCAGCCGACGTCCCCGGTAGGCATAACGTAAACTCCACCATCTTTTTATGTTTAATAAGCTAGTAGCATCTAATGCATCAAAAATGGCTTTCCATTTCTCTGCAGGTGAAACTAGTTTATCCAACTCTACTTTGATTATTCTCAAAATGTTGTTCACTTGAGTTACTTCATCGAATAAATCGTCAATGTTAATTAGTATAGGAATTAGGGAATCCCATCAATCCCAGAGTAGCCAACTTTAACCTACTGGTTTTCTTATGCTGACTAAAGGAGCGCGCCGCGCCCTTTGCTTTTAATTCGCACGTATGGATTGTGGAGGGGAGGATAACTATCTTTTATGGCGGACAAGTTGAAAAAGTGGCAATCGGAATGTAGCAAATTGGGATGGCGCCACAGTAGCCAGTGGAGAGATTTTGGTATTTCTTTCCTTTTTTATTTTGTATCTATCTGTCCTTTTTTATTTTGTATCTCACTCTAATAATTCATGCTCATTGGTTAAAAAATCTCCTCTGGCTACTGTGGCGCCACCTTAAGTTGCCCCTTTCGACGGACACTTTTTAAAACATTCAGATGGTTATCCTCCCCTCCACCATCCATATTCGCACGGTCAAATCGGTGGTCAGCTGAGGTGATCTAAAGCAGTGAGAGCGCATCTTTATACTCATAGATGACGCCACATAGAATATAATATTAAGATATATCATACAGAAAGTCAGAAGTTAATTTATTATTATTATTATTATTATTATTTATTTTCTGTATGGATAGTATTCAAAATAATATGGATAATAAAAAATAACGGACAAGGGACTGAAACGGACCGGACACACGGACGGTTTCAAAATAACGGACTGTCCGTTACAAAAACGGACGTATGGCAACCCTATTTATGGTCAGTTATAATGGTTAAATCTTGACCCAGTACTAGTGTACGCCATTGTTTTAAGCAATAGACGACCGAAAATAATTCTTTTTCAGTTATAGTATACCGCAATTGTGCCCCTTTTAAAATGGTACTCGTATAGGCAATAACATTTTTTTCATCGTTATCAGATTTTTGATAAAGAGTACCCCCATAGCATAATCAGAGCTGTCACACTGTATATAAAAAGCTTTATTAAAATTCGGGTGTGCAACAACAGTGGCGCCCAAAAAAGCTTGTTTAATGTTAGAAAAAGCTTCGCACTCCTTATCACCCCAAGACCATTTTACATTTTTACGTAATAAATACAGTAAAGGTTGCGTAATATCCGAATATTTTTCGCAAAATCTTCTTTCATAGTTGATTAATCCCAAAAATCCCCGAAGTTCGCGTATATTTCGCGGTTTTGGAAATTTATTAATCGCTTCCAATCGTTTCGGGTCAATAGCTACGCCCTTATTAGAAATTACATGTCCTAAAAAAGTAACTTCATTTCGAAGAAATTGACATTTACGAAGTTTTACCGTAATTCCCTCTTGTTGAAATTTTTCAAAAATTCTTTTAAGATGTCTTAAATGCTCGTCTACGCTACCGGAAAAAACCAATAAATCATCAACGTATACGGCTGTAAACTCTTTACATTCGTCACCTAATACCACATTCATACATCTTATCAAACTAGACATAGACGTAGACAATCCGAATGGTAATCGATTAAAAACATAAGATTCGCCTTCAAAAATAAAACCTACGTATTTTTTGTCTTTTTCGTGCAATGGAACCTGCCAGTAGGAGGCTGTTAAATCAATAGTACTCATAACCATCCCTTCCTTAAAATTGAGTAAAAGTTCATGCGGATTAGGAGGATTAATAAAATCTTTGCACATTTTTTTATTTAAAGTTCTCGCATCTAAGCATATGCGTACCGATCCATCTTTTTTCTTAACAGTTACAAGGGGTGATATATAGTTAGTTTTTTCTTTAGAAATAACCCCCACTCCAACATTTCCTTAACTTGATCTTCGACCGTTTTTTATGAATAAAAGGTATCGGATAAGATGCACAACAAGATGGAGAATCGTCTTCCATTTCTAGATTGTGTACATAGGACTTTACCCGACCCGGACATTCAGAAAATATATCCGTATATTCATTCAGTAACGAAAATAATTTATTTTTATGCTTTTCTACCGTCACGTTAGCTTTATTAACGATTTCCTGAATATCTTTTTCATTGTATTTATGCAATGTCGGTAATGCAGTTTTGTGTTCTTCGACAACCGAACTGTCACTACCCATAAAAATATGCGAGATGGAACCCCTATCTAAAATTTGAGAAAAAGAAACCATATACTTTTTATCCTTGAAAGAAAATTAAATCATTGCTTCTTTAAAATCTATATTAACTTTATATTCGGACAACCAATCCGCACCAAACAACACGTCCCGATTAAGATTAGGAACCACGAGGCACTTAACATCTAAATTCACCTCTGCCCCCTTTATTAAAATAGGTAACAAAACCTGAGATTTTACTCTTTGTTGTTTTCCACCAACCGCAACTTTTATCGAGATATTTGTTACAGGTAATATTTTAAGATTTATAGTTTTGGAAATCGCGTTAAAAAACTTTCTGAAATCGCCGTTATCTCACTACCGCTATCTAGCAAAATATCTACGTCTAAATCATCTACACATCCCTTAATTCCCGGTGACCCCTTAGTAGTATCTCCGACATAATCGCCCTCATCTAATTCACAATCGCTATAGTCGATTTCTTCATTAAATTTTGTGATATTAATTTGCCGCATATTGGTATTTTTATCTCCACCACGTCGCCAATTACTATTTCCTGAACCGCCGCCACTGGTATACCGTTGCTGTTTTCCAGCTGGTGAAGTCCCCGGACCGATAGAACCGCCGTCCTTCTGATTACGTGGTGTTTGTTGGCCGACGTTGCCAACTGCTACCTCCGAGACACCGTATGTTTCGTCAATATTTCGTAGATACTCGTCTACTTCGTCAAAAGTTTTTAATCCGAGTGTGATAATTCCCCTTTGGACCTCGGGTGAAAAATGTTTAGTTAATAAAGATATTAATTTTTCTTCCGGGATTGGTGTCGATAAAAATCCACCCTGATTAAATAAATCTAAAAAATATGTCGCATGGCTACCTGATTGAAATTTCCCATAACTCAGCTTCAAAAATAAATCACGGTTTTTCAATCCCCCAAAATCTATTGATAAATGCCATCTCAAAATCAGCAAAAGTAAAAAACTATTTTCTTTTATAGTTACCCAATCTCCTGCCGTACCTCTTAAACATGACTTACATGACGATACTAAGCCTAATTTATACCGTTCAGGCACCCCGCATCATCAAATATTTTTTTGATTTTTTCAGAAAAACCATTGGATGAAGTTTTCCATCTGAGTAAAAAAATAAATTTTCACCCCCAGCTCTTTGAATTGGGCGATATATGATCGATGATCCGAAGAACACGATTCTACATTTTTATTACAATTTTCTTTGTCCTTTAATTCCTTGATTATGTCACATTTTTCTTGAGATTTGTCTAATACTAACTTATCAACACTTTTTGTAGGCTCACAATTCCAGCAGCTAACTGCCCTAAAATATTATCTAGCCTATCTGATTCTTGACGATTTGACGAAGCATCGTCAACCTCGTCACTATCATAAACAAAATTTGAATTACGTTGTTTTTTGTTTCTTTTCGGCGGCATATCGAAAAAGAAAAATAAACAAGTCTTATAACTAGGTATAAACTGAAAAATACAATAAATTACTAAAGGCTTAAACCTATAGGTTGTTTATTAAACTACACACACTAAATTACTTTAAAAATAATTTAGGCAAAAAAGAAAGAAACATTTAAAATAATTATTACAATAACTATTTGGCAACACTGCAAAAATATAAGTTATGTTGTTTTTCAAGAACACCACAGCTTTAAACTGTAAAAGTAAAGTTAGACTTTAACTTTGAGTATAGTCTACTAACTAAAACAAGTCTTTATTTAGTCTTTAAATTGTTTAAAACTGATTTTTTTTTCAGGTCTATAATTTAAATTTGCACTTTATTTAGGTATTTGACGTTAACCTGCATGCCATAATATCCAAAAACAGAAGTAAAAAGTCACTTAGACTGTTTTTTTTTACTCAAGTAAAATTGGAATAAGCTCACCAATTCTTTCCAGTTTGTAGTCAATTTTTGAAAGCAGGCAACAGGCAGACACTTCCAAGAAACCAAGATGGCTTCCACTTCCACCTTTCTTGCTTTTAATTTTGCTCCTTTTCTCCCACGCCGCTAGTTGGGTGCCAAAAATGCACTGAAAACTCCTTTCCCAGGTGCAGTG
Organism: Listronotus bonariensis; assembly: GCA_014170235.1. NCBI lineage: Eukaryota > Metazoa > Arthropoda > Insecta > Coleoptera > Curculionidae > Listronotus > Listronotus bonariensis. The sequence goes on from JACEGR010007299.1 coordinate 44,510, forward strand.
GGTTAGGGAAATAAAGGAGCACAAGATTTTTCACAAAAACTATATTAATTTCCACAATCTTTACAAAAACAACGGCCCACGGCCTTACAACCAACTTCACTTCTCGCCCCCAAGCGTCCTGTCTCTCTCCCCCTTTCGAGTTGTCTTTTTCTATCAGCTGACATTATCTACTATATTACCGGGGCTAATCAATAAGAATCCATATCAAAGGGCGGCCAATATAGCCAGGAAACAGTTATTGTTTGTAATATAAAATTCTGATATTTTATTATCAATATAGTTTAAAATCTAAACTGCCTCAGGTAGAAAAAAATTAAAAAAAAAAAAACATTTTAACTATAGCTTTTAATTTCATTTGGTAAAAAGGGTTTTAAAGACATCGATGTTTGTTTTCGATGTTAACATCGATTTTGCGTGGATGCCTCAGCTCTATTTTCACTTTCCCGCTGCCAAGTGTAATTATTCATGTATCAAGAATAAACATGAAAAAACCTTCTATCTTTCGTGATATCTCTGTCTAACACATTTTATTTAATTTACAAATTCTTGATGTTTGTCTTTGCTAAACATTAAAATCGTGACGTAATCGTCATATTTCGTGATTTAGATAGATCTGGGTACTAATTTAAGTACCGCCATTTTGTAGTTGGTAAAGGTATTGACTTTATATTCTGGGGTTATAAAGCACTCGTCAGGAGCTTTAAAATGATGTGCCACAAGACACCCCTTTTTTTTTCAAAATGGCTTTCAACTCGCAGTTTAACATTTATATCTGCAATTTCTTGCCTAAAATTTGGTTTATGTTGTCTTACTTAAATCCTTAATTTTTTTTAAATACCAAACAATTTCAAGGTTAGGAGGGGTGATCCCGACTTCCGATACGCACTGTATACTAGGGTGGTCCTTAAGGATATGTTTAATTTTTTTTTGATGATAGTCCTACATCGGTTCCAAATAAATAAATAAAAAAATGTTGCATAATTGCAGCGTTTAATTTTAAGATTAACCCGGCCCCCACCACAGCCAAAGATTTAAATGAGATTAACATGAGCCTAGTTTACACCGGGAGGACCAAATTTTTAGTTCGAGGTCTAAATGACGTCACGCGTACTTTATTCACGGTGTAAACACTTGAGTATTAAAATTTGCTACTCCAATTCAGTCCGTCTCAAATGGGGGTGACCAAATATGATTTTCTTTGGTGTAAACACGTCGGACTTTTTTAGTGGACCAAAATGACAGCCTTGATCTTTGACAGTGCGCATTTCGACGAAAAAGACGTTGAATTTCGGTCTTCCCTAATAATTTTGTTGTTTGTTTATATTGTTTAAAATTTTGTTGGTATTTAACCCAAACTGTTTTTCAAATGGAATTTAAAAAGCGATACAGTTTTAAAAGATAAAAAACGAGGTTAGGTTTTGGTCATATGCTCAGCTGTCATTTTGGTACTAGGAATAAACGTGAATTAAATTGATCCATAAACTAAGTTGGTGTAAACACTAGTGAACTAACAAAAATAAGTCCTAGGTTTGGTCCACGGATCTAATTGGTCCTCGCGGTGTAAACTAGGTTATGGAAAAAGTTCTGTTAGAACTTTGGAATATTTTAGGTTATGCACTAATGAACGGATCATATCGACACATGATAATCCTTGTTGCAAATTTAACGTTCTACAAAAAAGATATCTTATGTTTTTTTGCTAACTTAATTGGTTCAAAAGTAATTCAATGTCAAAATTATCAAATACCGTCGCGCCAATGAAGCATTTTTTCAAAAGTCCTCAGAGACAGTAGAGAGTTAAATTTGGAAAAAGAATTATTATGTGTCGATATAATCCGTTCATTGGTGCATAACCTAAAAAATTCCAAAGTAGTAACCGAACTTTTTCCATGCTAACCCTTAAACGACATCACGGGGTTGCTCGTGACCCCATGGAATAATATTTTAGACATATTTCTTGCAAAAGTTGTATTATAATCTGGCTACTACACCTACCTTTATAGCTTGGCTGTTACTATTACCACAGCAAATTACGTATGCCGCAAAAGTTTATTGCCTGAGTTTATAGGTGTTTGGAGTCGCCATCGACCCCTGTTGTTGTTTGCGTTATAAAAAAATGTCTATGAAAAGAGAATATTAAAACTAAAAAATATTGAAAGACGACATAAAGAAAGTAATAAGATTATTGACCATAATAATTATGACTTAAGTAGGGAAAGATAGCCGGTTTACTGACCACCGTCCACCGGTGGAGCTTATTATCTCAAAATCTCTGACGTCAGCAATTATTTAGGAATCTTGTCCTTGATATTGGAAATGAATTTGAAGAATATAAAGAAAAAGAAGTGGAGGAAGTCGAAATAATGTATGAACCAACTGAAAATGAATCGTGACGATGAAGTACCTTTAGCACATCTACAACGAAGTGATTAATGGAATCAGTGGTTACGGATGGCACTCTACACCTTTTTTTAATATACACGAATAGGAAAAAAATTGATTCTGCATCTTCCTAAACCTAAAGAAACAAAAACTGAGTAGGAAGCTTGGAAATTTTATTTTGACGACAACATGCTGCATAAAATTGTTACTTATTCAAACGAAAAACTACATAGAAATAAGATAACTTTTCAAAAGCACAAATATATACAAGATAGAACAAAATTGGAAGACCTAATGCTTTACCGCACACAAGTAATGCTTTGAAAAATAATTATGGGAACCAAACAAAGATTTGCAAAAATAAATTTTCTTTTCCTGCGAAAAATCATTGGTTAAATTACAAAACAACCAACAAAAAGAAATTAGATAGGTTTTAAGCTGTTTGAACTTTTAAAATATCAGTAATTTTTCATGGGATCACATGCGACCCCTGTTGGCGTTTATGTATGAAAGAGTTTATGTTGTAGTTTAAGGGTTAATCCATTTAAAACTTTGGCTGTGGTGGGGACCGGGTTAATCTTAAAATTAAGAGCTGCAATTTGGCATGATTTTTGTTCATTTATTTGGAACCGATTTAGGACTATTCTGAAAAAATTTAAACATATTCTAAATAAGGACCACCCTACTGTATATTTCATATAATTTTTTTATTTTAGACTTGGTGCAGGTCCAGGTGGTGTAGAAGACCTAAAACGTCACGAATTTTTCGCAACGATAGATTTCGATGCCCTTCTTGCCAAAAAAATCAGACCTCCGTTTCAGCCGGCCGTCTGTGGCCCCGAGGATGCCTATTTTGACTCGGAGTATACGAGTAAAACGCCAAAGGACTCGCCCGGCGTCCCCGCAAGTGCCAATGCTCATGAGCTATTTAGAGGGTATGTCTGTATATCTTTATCTTTAGAAATTGTCGGTTCTTTAAGTGTGTTTTATGATTTATCTAAAGCATTTTAGTGCCTGGGCCAGCAATGAAATGGACTTCATGCTAATAGCTCTTTTAAAACATATTAGGGTGATTCCTTTTGACGAGTCTACCACGAATATTTATACCGCCATATATGAAATGAAAAATGGCTTTAACCCCGCCTGTAAATTTTGACATGTTTTGGTGGTCTGACAGGGCAAATGCGTCACTTTTTTGTTGGACAAGTTTATCACAATGTATTACATGCAATTTTTAAACATTGGGCCAAAAATGGTAAAGGTTACAGTCACGACACCCGTCCAGTCCGATACCCGAAACATGTCAATATTGACAGGATGGTTTAAAAGTCCACTTCCATATATGGCGGTATGAATATTCGTGGTAGACTCGTCCTAAACAGGTTTTAAAAGGGTTAATATTATGAAATCCATTTTGCTATCCTAAGCACTATTTGACTGTGCAAAACCACAAAACAGTACTGTACTGTTTAAGTAATTTGTTTCTTTCCCAGGATATATTAAACCATGTAAATAGCCCGACTAGAATATCTCAGTATACAGCATCTAAGATTGATTATATGTGTTCAAGTTTTGATAGTGACCAGGTGTCTTGTGTAGTGATTCCTGCAGGTTTATCTGACCATGAGGCGGTAACTTGTAAAATTACAATTCAATCTGCTCCCACTGGTAATAAATTTAGGTTAGGCAGAATCTTCAGCAAACAAAATTTTGAAAAGTTTCATAGAGTTTGCAGCACTCATGATGGGCTTTGTTCCCCAAGTAATAATTTGGAATCTTTTTATAATATCTTAGTTAGGATTTTTAATGATGTATTTCCTGTTAAAAAGATAAAGATTAAAAAAAGGAAACACTGGATTACTAAGGGTATTAAAATTTCTGGGAGAAACTTGCGCAGTCTTCATACTATTCGGAAATATACAACTAATTTGGCTTTTTCTCAGTATTTTTGTAGATATAGAAATATTTACAGACGAGTAATAAAAAGTGCAAAATCTATTTATTATTCAAACAAACTTAATAATACAAATAGAAACAAGGCAAAATGGAGAATTATTAATGAACTCAGGGGGAAATCTGCGAAACCTGTCGAAGATAATTTGAATATTCATGCGAGTGCCTTTAATGAGTATTATTGCACTATAGCAACAAAACTGACAGCAAATATTCCAGAGAGTGCTGATCCTATGTCTTATTTGTGCACGGGCGTTGAGGAGCATCTTGTATTTTCTGATACCAGTGTCTCAGAGGTATTGGATGTTGTTCGGGAAATCAAGTGCGGAAATGGTGATGCATCGGGTTTAGATGGCATATCAATAAAAAATTATAGCAAACATGCCTTTCGCTGCTTTAAATTCTTTAGTCCGGTGTATAAACGACAGTTTTCGCAGCGGTTGTTTTCCGGATTGTTTGAAGATTGCTTTGGTGATTCCTATACATAAAGGAGGTGAGTCGGACTGCCCTTCCAACTTTCGTCCTATTTCTTTATTGTCCACCATTTCTAAGATAATTGAAAAAATCGTTAAAAAGCGTATAATTACCCATTTAACTAAACTTTTGCTGCTAAGTCCCTTTCAGTTTGCTTTCCAGGATTTAAAAGGTACAGGGGATGCAATGTTTTCTTTCTTTGAAAATGTTTATTCCAGTTTGAATGACAATGAGATTGTAGGCGCCGTGTTTTGTGACTTCTCTAAGGCCTTCGACTGCGTGAATCATAAAATTCTTTTGAACAAGTTAAAATGTTATGGCTTTGCTGGAAGGTCCTATGACTGGATATCATCATATCTATCTAATCGTCTTCAAATGGTAAATTGTGGGGGAGAAATGTCTCGTCCATCACCGATTTCTTGTGGAGTACCCCAGGGATCTGTGTTGGGTCCAATTTTGTTCCTGTTATATATTAACGATCTAACTAATCTTCCTATTGACGGCACTTTTACATTATTTGCCGATGATACTACCATTGTATGGAAAAACAAAAATGAGGTGGAATTAAAGAAGACAATTTCCAGAGATCTGGTTGAGATAAAAAAATGGTGTGATTCAAATCTTCTAAGTTTTAATATATCAAAAACAAATATAATAACATTTAAATTTAACTTTGACAATCTTTATATTTCAGAAACTCACATAGAAAACAAAAAAGCCACTAAGTTTTTGGGAGTGTATGTTGACAGAAACTTGAAGTTTGTAAGTCACATAACTAATTTAAATAAGAAAATTGCTAGTGGTTGCTTTGCTGTTCGACTTGTTTCAAACGAGCTAGGTATTGCTGCAGCAAGAACAGCTTACTTTTCATTTGTGGAATCACATTTAACGTATGGAATAGCGTTCTGGGGATATTGCAGTCAACAGCTTTTTAATTCAGTTTTTATATTACAAAAAGAGCGATACGATACATGTGTAAAGTAAAGTCTCGAGATCATTGTAAACCTCTTTTTATTAAAAACAAAATCCTTACATTACCATGTCTTTTTATTATGGAAACTGTAGTCCTTGTTCATAAAAAATACTCCAGTACGCATAATGGGGCAATTTATAATACTAGGCAAAATGATAACTTACCACTCCCTATTCCAAAATCAACACTTACGAAAAATTCCATACTTTATGAAAGTAGGAAGATATACAATCACCTCCCTCAGTCATTGAGAACTATTGTTTCATTAAAATTATTTAAAAATAAAGTAAAAAGCTTATTGGTTGATAAAGCATACTACAACCTGCAGGAGTTCTACACCGATATCTTCTGATTGTTTTAATGGCCATAATTCACTTTGGCGCTTTTATGTTTTATATGTTTTTTTTTTATTGAATTGACTGTGTTTTGTATTCTTGTTAATGTTCTGTTCCAAATCTTACAATAGTACAAATAGTACCAGTTTTTCCATTAGCTTAGACCGATCGACTATTTTAAATAAATTCAATTTATAAATAGGAAAAAAACTAGGCTTACGTTAATTGTATTTTAATCTTAAATTATTCTACTTGTTAGTCCTATAGTGTAAATTATAAAATTTTTAATAATCTTTGTTAACGAGAAATTTTTTTTTCTTCTTACAATAAAGAATATTTGACCTTGACTTTGACTTTTG
>JACEGR010007300.1:0-50970 GCA_014170235.1 Listronotus bonariensis
TTGATATTAGACATCGGCATCGCGCCAAAATATTTAAATTTTAAATTTAGGGTGTTTGTTATTTTGTTTCTCACAATTGGTACTGCACTGGACAAGTGTCAGGCTGCGTGATTGAAAAATTGCAACGACATTGTGAATTTTGACTTGATTTGAATACCTTATTGTGTGAGAGGTCCCAAACCATTTTAAGTGATTTTCTCCTATTTTCTGTGTTCCAAAGCTATTACGTGTGCTACATATACGTGTGTGCACCTTTTATTTGTTAAGAGCAAGTTGCCTAGCCCGCTGTAAACTTTACCGCCAAATTCCTCGAGCAAGCTGGCCGGCGAGAAATCTGCGGCAAGAAAACCGCGGCAAAACAGCTAACAGAGGCAGAATAAATCAAAATCTTGGTAAGTGCTCTTTGTATCGTTTGTGAGAAGATAATTTGTAAATTATTTTTCGTAAGTTTGCTTGTTCTTATAAAAACAAGCTGGTCCTTTGATTTAAAAATATAATTTCCACTAATATCGAACATTTTTTGGTCTTCGAAGCCGAATTATTAAGAAAAGTCCTATGGAATGCAATAAATTATATTTTAATTAGTGAAATTAATGTTAAAAATTGTTCATTTTATATTCTGCTAAATTTAAACATTTCATTTTTTTGTGCATCAAACTCATATTTTCGATCGATATCTATAGTTTTTTGTAGGTGTTAAGATAAGGCAAACTTGTTCGCTCCAAACGGTAAAAAGTTTAAGGGAAAATTTCTAACCCAGGGTTAGCTGGCAGTTAGGCATTGTAATAAACAAAAGTTTTATGAAAATTGTGTTATTAATTAATCAATTTAAATTGCTATTATATTAATATTTTGCATTAGTTAAAAGTTCATTCAGTCTTTGGTGAGTGTAGAAAATCAATTAAAGTTTATTATTTGGTTTTATAAATTGGTAATTACAGCCTATCGTGAGTTAAAAGTGATATATAAAATAAATTATCGTTTTCAATATTTTTTAAATTTGCACTTCCACAAAATTTAATTGAATTTATAGGCAGTGTTGCCACATCGCATATTTTTTCGGATTTATATAGGAATTATTTTTCTTTCGCGAAAAATTAATTATTTAATTCATTTATTAATCAAATTAATTAATATCATTTCTAATTCCCTTTTGTTTGTTTAAAATTAAAAGAAAACATGAGTGACGTAAAGTCCTTAATTAAAAAACGAAATTCAATTCAAAAGAAAGTTAAAAAATTATATAGTATTGCTACTGACGCAACTTTAGAGGGTGCCTCAGAGCAAACAAAAACGAATTCCGCTTACGATATGACAGTTTGTTTGATGATGTCATAAAATTTGAATCGTTACATTTGGACATTGTTGGCCTTATTGATGACGATACTCAAATCGAAGAACAAGACATAATTCAAGATGCCTTTAATGATATGCAATTCGCAATCAAATCATTGTACAGAGATTTATGTGAAACTCAAATTCAAATAAAACCAAATAATAACTTAAGTGATAGTCGGAACAGTGTTAACAGTGACAGATGTGATAGGGTGAGACTGCCCAAAATAGAAATTCCTAAATTTGATGGGGATTTTAAAAAGTGGCCGACCTTTTTTGACATGTACAAATCATTGATCCATGAATGTACCTCTCTTACTAATATTGAACGCTTTCAATTTTTAGTTTCTTATTTAGAAAAAGATGCAGCTGTAGTCATAAAAAATATTCCTATTACGGATGCAAATTATAACACGGCTTACGATGCATTAGTGAAACGTTATCAAAATGATAGAGTTTTAGTGACAGATTATTGGCTTTCGGTTTATCAAGCTCCTGCCATTAAAACTAAGTCAGCGATTGAACTTAGAAAATTATTGTCAATCTTTTCTGAAAACTTATCAGCCCTAGATTTATATCAATTAGATTTGTGGGATTTTACTAAATTTAATTTACTTTTTCAAAAAATGGATCATTCGTTAAAAACGCTGTTTGAGTTTGAATATAGTGATAAAAAATTTCCGCAGTATAATGATCTTTACACATTTTTGGAGAAACATTGTAGAGCTTTAGAAAATAGCCAATTAATTCCAAAGCCGGAAAGCAGTAGTGCTGCTTATAAAGCAAACAATAATGATATGTCAAACAAGGGTGGTCATTTTAGGTCTAACGGTCATAGTTTTTCAAGTGGTCATGGTAAAACCAGTGGTAATAAAAATATACATAATTTTATGTCTAACGTAAGTTATTCAAAATGTGATTTTTGCAAAGAAAGTGCCCATTCTTTGATCAAATGTGACAAATTTTTATGTGCTGACGTTGGTGAACGTCATTCCTTTGTGAAGAATAAGCGTTTCTGTTTCAACTGTTTAGCTTTCGGTCATTCTCTCAATAAGTGTGAGAGTACTTCGACATGTCGAGTGTGTCAACTTAGACACCATACGCTTCTACATTTTCCTCCCAAACCAGTGAATTCTAATAGTGATAAATCTTCTTCAGGTGCTAAAGCAGTTCCTGAAAATTCCAGTGGTGATAATAAATTACAAGTATATTCTAGCAGAATACCCTCTCAAAAATGTATGTTGTTTGCAACCGCTTCAATACTTGTGTTTGATTATTGTGATAGGCCGGTGCGTTGCAGAGCTTTGTTGGATTCCGCTAGTCAAGCAAGCTTTATTAGTGAGGCATGTTTAAATGGACTAGGTCTTCAATCCTCAAAGTCCTCTACTTCTATTCAAGGTCTCAACCAGATGTCTTCGTGTGTGACGCTGGGAAATGTAGCTTTAAAAATTTCTCCAGTTGGTGATAGTAGTCATGTGTATCATGTGGATACAGTTGTGCTACCTCAAATTTGTAACGCTATTCCTTCAGCAAACTTTCATATTCAAAAGTGGAAATACTTGCAGAACTTAACCTTAGCAGATCCTGAGTTTAACAGTTCTAGTGATGTGGATATTTTATTAGGTGTGGATATGTTTTCTCAAATAATTTTACCAGGTTTTCACAAAGGTGAAAATGGTGGTCCCTGTGCTATGAATACTACCTTTGGTTGGATTTTGTTTGGATCTGTGGATTCATTGCCGCCTGCTAACGTTTTAAGTTGTTTTACCGCTCTTAATACTGACTTGGATGAAACTTTAAAAAGATTTTGGGAGATAGAGCATGTTCCTCAGTCGCTAGCCTTGTCCTCCGATGATATCGCTTGTGAAAATTTGTTTGTCAAAACTTGCAAACGTGAAGCAAATGGACGTTATGTGGTTCAACTTCCTTTTCGAGTTTTACCTCCTTCTTTGGGCGATTCAAGGGCACAAGCAATGCGTCGACTTAATTTGTTGGAAAATAGATTGGCAAGGGATGTTGATTTAAAGAATATGTATTCACAGTTCATGCAGGATTATCTTGACCAAAATCATATGACTGCCGTCGAAGCACTCGCCTCTCCAAGTGATGGATACTTCATTCCGCATCATTGTGTGCTCAAGGGAAGCGGTGAAGCAAAGAAAATTCGTGTTGTATTTGATGCAAGTGCAAAGTCCTCAAATGGTTCTTCATTAAATGATTGCTTATTTAGTGGTCCCAAACTTCAGTGTGAAATAACCTCTATTTTACTACATTTTCGTATTTTTAGTGTTGTGTTTACTACCGATATCCGACAAATGTATCGTCAGATCCTTGTGGCTCCTGAGCATCGTGATTTTCAGCGTATTTTGTGGCGTTTTTCTCCTACAGAGCCAATTCAAGAGTTTCAATTAAATACTGTGACTTACGGTGTTTCTTCAAGTGCATATCTTGCTATTCGAAGTTTATTGCAGTTAGCCACAGACTATGAAGCCAAGTACCCCTTAGCTGCTCAAATCCTAAGACGTAGTACCTACGTGGACGATATCATGGCTGGTTCCTTTTCAGTTTCCGATGCATTGGAAGTACAAAGGCAGCTCATTGATTTGTTATCTCTTGGAGGCTTTGAACTTAGAAAGTGGTCTAGCAACCATCCAGCTTTACTAGAATCTGTGCCAATAGCTCATCAGCAAACAATCCACTTTAGTGACAAAGACGCCTCTGGTATGAAAGTGCTGGGTTTACAGTGGTCGCCAGTATCTGATTGCTTTTCATACTCAGTGGAACCTATAGCTAGAAAATGTACTAAACGAAATATTTTGTCAGAGATTGCGCGGATATACGATCCCTTAGGTTTTTTGTCTCCTACCATTTTAGTAGCCAAATCGTTGATACAGAAGTTGTGGCTTCAAGGTTTAGATTGGGACGCTGTTCCCCCTGATGATATAACTCAACAATGGGAATTGTATCGGTCGCAACTTTCTTGTTTGTCGTCGCTTTCAATACCTCGTCGTTTTATAAGTGATGAAACGCGTGATGTCGAACTCCATGGTTTCTGTGATGCCTCAGAAGTAGCCTATTCCGCTGTTTTGTACTTGCGACAAGTATTAGTGAACAACAGCGTTGTAATTTCCTTGGTGTGTGGAAAAAATCGTGTGGCTCCATTGAAACGGATTTCCTTGTCCCGCTTAGAGTTGTGCGCTGCGGTATTGCTCGCGGATTGTATAGAATTTGTAATTTCTAGTCTGTCTCATGTGAAGATAAACAAAATTTTTGCCTGGTCTGATTCAAGCGTAACTTTATCATGGATAAGGGCGCCTCCCTATAAATGGAAAACCTTCATTGCTAATAGAGTGTCCCAAATTCAGGAAAAGGTGCCTCCTGAGTGCTGGCGTCATGTGTCAGGAAAGTCTAACCCCGCTGACTGTGCATCCCGGGGAATCCTTCCCGAACAGCTTGTTTCACATCCGCTATGGTGGGCGGGACCCCTTGGCTTCAACAGGCTGAATTTACTTGGCCTTCAACGTCGATCCAGGAAATAACTGAAGAAGCCGCTCTAGAGGAGCGAAAAATTGTAAGTGTCATCACACATGTGAAACCATTTCTTAATGAACTTCTTGACAAATTCTCATCGTTGCAAAAAATTCAAAGAGTAGTTGCCTATTGTATTCGTTTCATGACCAATGCGCGTGTTTGTAAGGATGCCCGTGGAAAGGACGCCTTGTGCCAGCAGGACCTTCAGAATGCCCTGATGGTTGTCGTTAAGTTGATGCAACAGCGTGTGTTTAGTGCCGAGCTTTTGAAAATCGAACAAAATTTACCGTGTTCCAAACCTATAAGACAGCTTGCCCCATTTTTGGATTCATTTGGAATTATTAGAGTTGGTGGACGCTTAAAACTCGCCGACATGGCATTTGACGCTAAGCATCCAGTGCTTCTTCCACGAAGTCACCCCATAACCGACTTAATAATTCAACATTTTCATAATCGAAACCTACATCCAGGCCCCAGAGCTGTTCAGTATTTGATTACCCAACAATTTTGGATTTTATCAGCTCGTCAAGCTATTCGTCATGTGCTTTGTAAGTGTTATCGTTGCTTTCGCACGAACCCGTCTCCATTGAGTCCTTACATGAGCGATTTACCATTAGCTCGTGTATCACAGGTCAAGGCCTTTACTCACACTGGTGTAGATTTCGCTGGACCCCTGTCCATTGTTTTAGGCAGGTATCGTGGGGTTCGTGGGCATAAAGCATATATTTGTGTTTTTATTTGCCTCGGAACGAAGGCTGTGCATCTTGAGGCTGTTTCTGACCTTTCATCAGAAGCCTTTCTTGCAGCATTTCGCAGGTTTGTTGCCAGACGTGGTCGATGCACTGACTTCCATAGTGACCGAGGAACAAATTTTGTTGGTGCAAATAATCTGTTATTGTCTTACTGTCAAGCATCGTCTGAACAGTTGGCCATAAAGTGGCATTTCAACCCCCTGCGTCTCCCCACTGGGGTGGTATTTGGGATCCGTGAAAGCGCATTTGGTGCGCGATATTGGGTGTCAAATTCTTACCTTTGAAGAGTTAACGACCCTGTTAGCGCAAATTGAGGCTGTTTTGAATTCAAGGCCTCTGTGTGCCCTTAGTCCAGATCCGATCGATCTGACTAGTCTTACCCCTGGTCATTTTCTGACTACCGAACCATTGATGTCCTCTCCTGACGAGGAATTATCTAGTGTCAACGCAAACCGATTAACCCGGTGGCAGTTGATTCAACAACTGCACCAACACTTTTGGAAAAGGTGGCACATGGAGTATCTTCATACTCTGCAAACGAGGGCCAAGTGGAACTGTCCTCAAACTCCTCCGGCAGTGGGCACCCTGGTCGTTGTAAAAGATTCGAATACGCCACCCATACGGTGGTTACTAGGACGGATTGTTGAATTATATCAGAGCCCTGATAAGATAGTGCGAGTATCTCAAATCCGTACCGCAAAGGGTATCACTGTTATACCATTGGTCAAACTATGTCCGTTACCTAACCAATAATTTGAATCAAACATAAACTGTGCTGTTATTATTTGTGTGTTGATTAAGAATTTTATTTTTTTTCATACCTAAATTTTGGTGTTTGATGTACAGAAAAATAAATAAATTATTTTTGGTGGGCGGAATGTTTGATATTAGACATCGGCATCGCGCCAAAATATTTAAATTTTAAATTTAGGGTGTTTGTTATTTTGTTTCTCACAATTGGTACTGCACTGGACAAGTGTCAGGCTGCGCGATTGAAAAATTGCAACGACATTGTGAATTTTGACTTGATTTGAATACCTTATTGTGTGAGAGGTCCCAAACCATTTTAAGTGATTTTCTCCTATTTTCTGTGTTCCAAAGCTTTTACGTGTGCTACATATACGTGTGTGCGCCTTTTATTTGTTAAGAGCAAGTTGCCTAGCCCGCTGTAAACTTTACCGCCAAATTCCTCGAGCAAGCCGGCCGGCGAGAAATCTGCGGCAAGAAAACCGCGGCAAAACAGCTAACAGAAGCAGAATAAATCAAAATCTTGGTAAGTGCTCTTTGTATCGTTTGTGAGAAGATAATTTGTAAATTATTTTTCGTAAGTTTGCTTGTTCTTATAAAAAAACAAGCTGGTCCTTTGATTTAAAAATATAATTGCCACTAATATTGAACAAGTGAAGATTAGATTATTTAATTTTTAAGTTTAATGATGCATATCTTAAAAAGGAAACATTTTTAGAAAAACATTTTTTTGTAGGTTTTTGTGATCAGCGGCCTAAAAACTCCTTGGTAGTTGTCTTGAAAGTGGGAGCAACTCCAATTTTGAGGAAATTTGGTATAGGGAGTTTTTTTTTGGCACTGATCATGAATCTAAAAGAATTTTTTCGTAAACGATTTGTTCCCAAGATATTTATCATCAAAGTTGAAAATCAAACTAATTCCTATCCCTTCACTATATTCCTCCATCTTTTTGCACACAATTCTTGACTTATAGCTAACATGGCCCACAATATTTTATTTATACTGACTCAAATCATAATAACAACTGATATCTTTACAATCTTGAGTAATACTTGGTGCCCCACAACAAACTGGGCAATAGATTTTTTAAAAAGGAGGCTTTTGAATATTTGGTAGCTTTATAAGGTCAGTAGTGGACATTGAACTAAAATATTTTAACTATTCTGGCACTTCTGGTTATACCGAAGTTAATGTCAGCTTTCTAATATTAGATTAAACACCCTGTATATTACTATTTTTTTAGATGTACCTATTTTTGACTTATTTTAAGTTTTATATCAAAAATGATGTTTTAGGCCAATACATACCCAATATTATTTTCCAAGGAAAGCCTTTAAATAAAGTAAAAAAAAACTTTATATTAAATTTTTTTTTTATCTTTGTACAATCCACGAAGGCTGTAAGCCTAAATACTAACGTACCGTGGGTGTCTTAAGCAGGGTAAGAGGAAGTTTGTTAACACGGGACTTAAAAACTTGAAGATTTGGGGGAAGGAAAGACCTCCGCTGGCAGTAGGTTCCACAGTCTAGAAACTCTAGGGATAAAAGAACGAACGAAATGGGAAGTTCGAGGCCTGTCCAATTGGACCGTATAGGGATGCATACGTGCGGACCACGAGTTTCTCTGTTGGGAGCTGCAAGAGGAGGGACTATACTGGATAATTCGTCGGAGCAGAAGCCGTAAAAGTATCTATAGAAGAGCGATAGATCTCCCACAGCTCGGCGATGGGCAAGAGAAGGAAGTCTTTGAGTAAGTAAAGGATCATTAATAAGACGAACAGCCCTTCTTTGAATGGCATCAAGAATGCAGGGGATGCCATTCCCCAGACATGAGAACAATATTCCAGAGAGGGTCGAATTTGGGACACATACAAAGTGTATAAATTGGAAGGAGAAAAATACTTTTGGCTCGGAAAAGAAATCCAAGCTTTTTTGAAGCAAATGGTTTTATTGTACTAAAAGCTAAAAAATAATTCGGTAAGTTCTAGCTTTCAGATCGCACCAATTTTCTCATTAATCTAGGGTATTGATCGGACAAATAATAAAACCAGAACTAACCAACAATTTTATATTGAGGTAGTTGTTGAAAATATGTAAATTTAAATTCAAATTCAATTTATTAAAAAGCAGGTTATGCTGTATAACAATAGTAATCTTAAAGCTAAAAGTCTATATACAATAAAATTATAAAATTGAACACACAATAAAATTAAATGTACATGCAGCGTTGTATAACCTCCACGACAATTCACATTGTAAAATCTTCAGGTACAATAGTTTTGCTTAGGAACTCATCGTAGTTGTAGAGTGCACATCTTCCTAGGTATTTCCTTAGTTTTATTTTGAATTCCCTCTGTCCTCCAATACTTGTAACTGACGTCGGTAATTTATTGTAAAACATTTTACCCTTGTGGCGTATTGTATTTTGAGTTAAGAAAGACTGGCATAGGGGAGTTACAAGTGTATTTCTCTTACGTGTATCATAGGAATGGACGTCTCGTCGGTTTGTTGCTGTATCAGGACTGCTGTGAATAAAGCAGATACTCTCCAGAATACACAGATCATAGACGGTTAAAATATTTAATTTTTTAAAAATGGGTTTGCAGTGTGTTTTTGGTCCTTAGTTCCGTATAAAATGCGCATAGCTCGTTTTTGTAAAAGGAAAACAATTTCTAAATAATTTGATGTGGAATAACCCCACTGCAATATGCCGTATCGTAAGTGACTTTCAAATAGAGCAAAGTAAATTTGAGATGTGGACTTTAAATCTAGATAGTTTATTGTTGTGTTGATCGCAAACATGCTTGATCACAATGTGTAATTTAAGGTAGTTGTGGAAAAAATATGTAATCAGCCATTTTGTGGAAGCGGCTTTATTGGATTTTAAATTTTTTATAGGGAGCTCTTTTTACCAATCAAGCCTTATTGAGATTGTAGTGAAGTCAAAATCACTCTATAAGGGGTCGGCTTTTTTTTTGTTTGTGTGTTGACGTTACGTCTACCATTTTTCGGCAATGTTATTAAATGAGATAAATATCAACATCAGTGCCGGAGATATGCAGTTTATTGTATTATTAGACTAACTGTGTACACAACCGTTTTTAGTTATTATTAGGTTGCAAATTTTTTAATTTTAAGTAAAAAACATTCGGGATTACATCTTTCAACAAATATCACTTTCAAAGCAATGCAAAATAAAATGCGCAAATTCTAGACGCCACCAAATTGATCATCAGCTCTGACTTTACCCAGTCTTGCCAACTTTTCCCGGTGGGATGCCCTTCATTGCGTCCCCGACTTCGAACCGCCTAAAGTCGAGGATGTGTCGCAACCTATTCCCAGTATATATAAATTAACCTTGTAGTAAAGTTATATTTAATCCGCCATTTTGTATCAGCGACCATCTTGGATTTACAATCATAAAGAATGTATAATATTGTATCGTTATCAAGATTAAGAGTGTGTACCAAAGTTCAGATCGATCGGTCGCCAAGAAGGGGGTCAAATTCCAATTACTAGATTTGACCCAAATAAATATGTCAAGTTAAGTAAACCATTAAAAAAAAATGTAGGTCAGGTTTCTTATAGAGGAAGAACGTTTTTAGTGGACTGTAATGATATTTTAAAAATTCATAAATACAAGGGGTAAAAAATTAACGTTAGAAGTTCCATTTAAAAAAATTGCCTTTTAAGGTTTTTGTCATTGTAACTTTTAACATTTATTTTTATCCCCTGTATTTTTAAACTGTCAAAATATCAGTAGAGTTCACTGAAGGAGTTTATGAGGATCCCAACCCTAATCTAGTATCAAAGGCTTTTGTTGAAGAAAAAATTGATGATTATGTATTGGACTGAAGACATCATTATTAAAATAAAATTTAAAGTAAGTGAAGAATGGTTACATTAACAAGAGGACAAATGGACCAAACATTTTATTTTTCGAAAAAAGTTATTCTTCATAAAAATTTCTGCTTGTAAAAAAATGTGATTTACGAAGAGAAAATGTTGTATACAGGGTTCGCAAACATTTAAAAACCATGATTTTTTTACAAGAGTAAACTACCTTTATTTTTTATTTTTAAGCAAAATACCATTTTAAAAATTTATTAAGAATAGCATTTTGAATAACTTTATTAAGGTTACAGGGGTATCAAAAGATTCATGAAGCTGATTTTAAAGTTATCAAAAATTACTTATTTTAAATTTTTATAATAAAATGACTTAAGAAACATTTATAATTTGATTTTTAAACACCTGCTTTCTCCAAATTCCTACAAAACACAATTTTTTTACTGTAAACGACAGTTTTCGTCAAATTATGGATTTCAATAAAATTTTGTATTATTGTTTTTATCGATAACAAACATGATTCTAAATAAATTTTTCTAATGACATTTGGCTAAAAAATGAAAAATACAGATAGTTTACTCTTGTATAAAAATCATGTTCTTAAGTTTTTGCGATCCCTGTATACAAAATCAACATTTTCTCTTCGTAAATCTTATTTATTTTTACAAACAAACATTTTTATGAAGAATGACTTTTTTTGAAAAACAATATTTTTGGTCCATTTGTCCTGTTGTTAACTCCATTCGTGGACAGTCTGTAGAACACTATACATAAAATATGCCTAGAGTTTTATGCAGCATCCAAATAAATAATAATTTTTAGTGTGTCCCATTTAACATAAGAAAGTTGGAATTAACTTCCGGTATAAACGAAAGTGCCAGAAGTGACAAAGTATAGTCTTATGTCCCCTATTGACTTAACAATGTTGCCAAACTTTTAAGATTTTTCAAAGCCTATTTTTGAGGAATCCATTGCCACAGTTCGTCATGTGTCACCCTGTATACTACAGTACCATATAAACTCAAACTCAAACATGGCTTTATTGTCATAAAATAAAATTTCATTGACAAAGCAGTTACAAATAAAATACTTAACCTAATATATACACTAAGGATAACAAAAAATAAATAAATAAATAAAATCGGTTCAGACAAATAGTAATTTAAAACGTTGAGTCATAAAATTCAGTTAAACTATAAAAGGCTTTCTCGATTAAAAGATTTTTAACTTGGACTCGAAATCGTTTTATATTTTGTATTTTTCTTAGCGCAAGCGGCAGATGATTAAACATTTTTTTACCCTCATAAATTATTGATTTCTTTACGAGGGTCGACGATGGAATAGGGAGGGGCAGCATGTGAGTACGTCGAGAGGAGTATACAGAAGAATCGCTGTGAATTTCCGCCGCAAACTTACGAAAAATTAGAGAAACGGTTTCAAGAATAAAGAGACAGGGGAGGGTTAAAATCGCCTGTGCACTGAACAAGGGTCTACAAGACTCTCTACAGTTTACTCCACACAAGATACGCACAGCACGTTTTTGCAAAATAAACACCGATTGAAACAGGCAATGCGAGCAACAACCCCAAAAACATACACCATAACGCAGGTGGGACTCGATAAGGGCAAAATAAGAACTTCGAGCAGTAAGGGAACCCAGTTCCCGTGCAATTACCCTCAAAGCAAAACAGCCTCTAGACAGCGTGCTACACAAGTTGGTAACGTGTTGTTCAAATTTTAGTTTTTTGTCAATATGCAACCCCAAGAATCTATTGACCTCGCTGCTCTCCACTAAATTGGATTCCAAGTACACCTCGCTAATAGTGCATTTAAAAGATATAAGTTTAGTTTTTGAAATATTCAGGGTTAAGTAGTTAGCATCGCACCATTCTTTAATTTTAGTCAAATCTTTATTAATTATATTTTCCAAAAGTTCCGGAGTTTCCGCATGCCATAGTATTGTGGTGTCATCAGCGAACATAGTAAATTTTCCGGAGATATCTAATTCGACCAGGTCATTGACGTAAATGAGGAAAAGCAATGGCCCCAGAACGGAGCCCTGAGGCACACCAGCCGACACCCCCATCCATCGCGACTGCAAGCCATTCATAACCACTCTCTGGGTGCGATCCGACAAGTAAGACGCAAACCAATTCAACGAAGCGCCCCTGAAACCGTACCTTTCTAGTTTGCTGAGCAATACTCTATGATCCACACAGTCAAAAGCCTTTGTGAGATCACAGAATACCGCAGCAGCAACATCACCCCCATTAAGCCCCAGATATAGTGTCTCCAAAAAAGAAAAAATTGCATCACCCGTACCCAGAGAATTCCGAAAACCAAATTGAAGGATGCTAAGTAACCCAGTTCTATCTGAGAAACTAATCATGCGCATCTTAACCAAACTTTCTACTATTTTAGCCGACGTCGGTATCATGGAAATTGGTCTTAGATTTGAAGCTAAATTCGGGTCTCCTCCCTTAGGTAATGGAATAACCTTGGCTTTCTTCAGACATTCCGGAAATACACCCGAAGCAAATGATTGGTTAATAGCCTCCGCAAATGCCTGCATTGCTGAACCCGGGAGATGACGAAAAACTTTGAGAGTGATACCGTCCCAGCCCGAAGCATTGATGTTTTTCATGTCCGACATTACATTCCTAAGCTGATCGACATCAGTTGGCACAAGAAAAAAGGTCTCCTGAACATTAACATGTCTCAGAAAACTTAGTGCATCTCTCTCAGAATATATACCTTCTTTAAGAGTTTTTGCTATGGTGCAATAATAAGAATTAAGCTCATCGCAAGACAAGTCATATAGTTACAGGGTGTCTTAAAAAATGTTTACCAAGTTTTATACCATGACAGACTCCTGGCATTTAAACTCCTAAAGTTTAGTTCATACAGGCGCGAAAAGCGAATTCCGAAAGCGACTGCGAAATTTCGCCGAAATTCTAGGGATATTTTATTTCCACTAGGCAACAACATAAGCTACAAATTTCTATTTGTGATTTTTATATTGTTTTTTCACTCTTTCCGCGGTCTTCGAGTAGTGCGGTTCACGTTTACGTGGAAGTCTACATAACCTTCCCGGGTAGGCGGCTGAAGGCGTCGTACGAGCGTAGCTGTACCCTTGGGGATCGAGAAAAGATTCACGCTAAATTGGGGCTTCTTTCTTCTGGGGCTAAGCGCTGTGAGTGAAGATTCCTTAAATCTGAGGTTTTTACGTTTTGGTGTTGAACATATGGTGTCTTCGTATGGTCGAGGAGGTGCGCATGCCTTGCGGAAGAACGTCAGTGGTGAAAGTGACGGTTATGCGCGATACCAGTAGCAGCCTTTGGCTTGACAGCCACAATTTATGCATGTTCAGAAGTTCATCACTGTTGTAGATTGTTAGAAGTGTTTCTTATTTATATGCTAGGAAAGTCTGGGAGTTTCAAGATCGATTATCCAGATTTTTCACGGACAAAGCCGGAAAAGCTTATAAGCAATAGCTTATATGACCGGTGTAATGAATAAATATCAGCTTGTAGAAAATGGTTTTTCTTAACTACACAAAATTACAAAATTATCAAATCTGACAGTAAACAAACTTCCACCAGGCTCTGTTAACTACCTGGTTCAAGACAACTAGACAACTATATAACATGCCCCTTTTTTTTTCAAAGGTTCAATCTACAGGGAGGTTTCATTAATCTTGAACTTCGCCTTGTATCTGGAACAACTCTATATTCTTTCTTCTCTTCATTGCTGAAAGTGTCGGTTCCATTATCGTTTATTGTGTTCTGATTTATTGTTTCTTGAACAACTGCACCTCCTATATCTTCTTCATTGTTTTGATTGTTATTATCTTCAATTGCATTCTGGTTAGTTGTGTGTGTAGTAGTGATTGTGAGAATCATTATTATCTGTATTTAATGTAGATCCTCTAGCTTCTTTTAACCATTGACGATTTCTTCTAAATCTTTTTCCTTCTTGGGATTGAATAATATAGTCGTTACTATTGTATTTTTGAACAACAGTGGCGAACTGCCATGTTCCTTGTTCTGTTTTAAATAGAACAGATTGGCCTATTGAAAACTCTGACAGTTTATTAGTACCCCGATCGTAATATATTTTTTGTACTTCTTGTCTATTTTCCATTTCCTTTCTAACTTCATTATGATCATATGGATTTACTTTTAGTAAGTCTTGATGAATTGGAAGGGTGGTTCTGCTTCTCCTACCCATTAACAGCTCAGATGGAGAAGGAAGATTATTTTTTGGCGTGTTATTATAATACATAATTGCTAACAAAGGATCTTCTTGATTTGCTTCTACTACTTTTTGAAAAAGATTCTTTACAATTTGGATATGACGCTCCACCATTCCATTTGATCTTGGATAATAAGGGCTTGAGGTAGTTATTTTAATATCATAACTTTTAGCAAAAACTTTAAATTCATTTGATGTAAATGGTTGTCCATTATCAGAAAAAATTTGACAAGGCAGTCCGAGAGAACAAAAAACATTTTTTAAAGAAGAAATAACTGATTGAGCTGTTTTATTTTGAACTTTATTTACAACTATAAATTTGCTAAAATAATCCACGATTACCAGAAAATCACAACCTTTAAAATGCTTAAAATCAATCCCGATTTTTTGCCATGGATACTCGGGAATATCATGTGAAATTAACGGCTGACGTGGGTTATTCCTAGCAAATTTTTGACAAACATGACAGGATAGTACATAATTTTCTATATCATTCATTATTCCAGGCCAGTAAAAAAGCAATTATGTATTATAATAACACGCCAAAAAATAATCTTCCTTCTCCATCTGAGCTGTTAATGGGTAGGAGAAGCAGAACCACCCTTCCAATTTTCTGAGACATTTCCTTCAAAATTCATGCAGACTGGACTTCTTACTGTAAACTCTCCCATTATGTTATTAAAACGTGGGTTTTTCTTACGCTGCCACCATGTAATGAATAAATATCAGCTTGTAGAAAATGGTTTTTATTAAGTACACAAAATTACAAAATTATCAAATCTGACAGTAAACAAACTTCCACCAGGCTCTGTTAACTACCTGGTCCAAGACAACTAGACAACTATATAACAACCGGAACGGGAGAACTGGCGAGTTGACTTCTTATCAGAGCCATAAAACAAAGAGACAAATAGATAGAATATATTGTTTTTAATTTGCTGGTGACGCTACGCTTGGGTTATTTTCAGATTTTCTTAGTATTTTTTTATAAGTAATATAACATTTCTCTTTTGTGATGAATAAAGAATACAGCACGTTTATTTGACAACAAAGACGTAGAATCGCTTCATATTTATTATAAACGCAAAGGGCTAAAAAAACAATATTAATTTAAATAAAAAACACAAAAATAACGTTTCAAACAGCTAAAATAATGACATAACAATAAGAATAACAAAATTTAACGTAAAAAACCCGACAGTGGTGATACGAGGTGGCACTAAATTTTTAAGATACTGCGTTTCATAACCTAACAAGATTTCAGAAATTGGAAGATACAGAATGTAAACTAAAAACTTATAGTCTGGGAAATTTACAAAATGTTACTCACCGAAGTTAACTTATACCTAAAATAATTTTCTTTAGCTAGAATGGAGCTTTAATAAATTCGGAAAAAGTTTTTGTAACCTAAATTTTAAAAAATATGCAAATTTAATTAAATCTTTAAATGAACCTTTTATGGTTTGACTGCAAAAAACTGTCTATTTATAAAAGTAACTTAATAATAAAGCTTTTTTGTATATTTGGGGATTTATGACAATCTTGATGACACTTTAGATGTTTTTATATCAACCGGTATTCATAAAACAGCAAGTTCATATTGGTAGTTAATATTTAGATTCATGATCAGCGCCCCAAAAACCCCCGTGTACCAAATTTCGGCAAAATCTTAGTTGCAGCAACTTTCTAGACAATTAGACCTCAGACACGATAAGCGGCCAGCGTTAAGCGGAAAATGTAAGAGCGCTGTCTTTGATCTTTATGTAAAAAAAAGAACTTGTTTTTTAAAATCAGCCGCTCACGCTTAGTATCGTGTCTGAGGCCTTAGGCCTCGGGCACGCTCAACGCTGGCCGCTGGCACTGACACTTTGTTTCGTGTCAGAAGCCTTAGGCCTCAGACACGATACTAAGCGTGAGCGTCAAGCGGCTGATTTAAATAAACAAGTTCTTTTATGCTCGCTTAAAGATCAAAGACAGCGCTCTCACATTTTCCGTTCAACGCTGGCCGCTGACGCTGACGCTTAGTATCGTGTCTGAGGCCTTAACCTAATCTTTTATTTATTCTGAGTTCTTATCTACCCATAAATGTTAGCTTGTAACTTTATGTATTTTTTTTACCAATAAAAATAACATGTTTTCATTCTATGTTTTACTAATAAATGGTAACATTCACGGATATCAAGTTTTTATTATTATTAACATACTGTATTATCGTTGCAAAATAAAAATATTAAAATATGTTCGTTAATAACAGATATTTTGACATTTTCCATAAATATCGTGATATTTACGATCCCTGGTAAATATTGTGTGAACAGATCATGTCCAATGCCATTTATAAAAAGTGTTAATTAGTGTATTTTGAAAGGAGGCGGTCACTTTGCCTTTTTGCTTAAGTAATGTTTGGTTTAAAATTTGAATTACCTTCCGTCAATCTGATTTTCTTTAAATAGTTACAAATTATTTTATTAATAAACCTTAAAGATATTTGAAGAAAATTAACAAATATTTTCTGGAAAACTGATTATCCCACCAAATATGCTAAGGCAGTTTGCAAATGGGTTTTTTGCGTGTACTACATGAGATTTTAGTCTTTCTAACCCGTGATCAGGCACAGAAGCTGCACCTTTGATTTGTATAATATTAAGTCTCACTAGCAGGGATTTCTATATATCTGGGGTATCTAAAATACCCCGCTCGGTCCCAGAAAGGTTAAGGGTCCATATCTCTGTAAGTAGGCGTGTTAGAAAAAAAATAGGAACTTGTCACATTTTTCATGTGTTCTATATCAATCAGAGAGATAATTTGGAGTTATGACACTTCTGTTCATGCGATATCTTATTAGTCTCTTGTACAGGGTGTTCATTTTAAAACTTACCACTCAAGTTATTTGCAAAAGAGACATATTTGAGAAAATCGCCGAAACATGTCAAGATATTTATTGAAGAGAAACGTTGTATACAAAAAATTGTACGGCGCCACTTCAACCCCTTAACCACAAGTGCCACCACCACCCCATAATTCTTAAATGAGAAGGGGGTCAAGTGATTCATCATTTTAAAGCTCCTGATAAGTACCTTATAACCCTAAAATATAAAGTCAATATCTTTACGTACTACATAATGGCGGTACTTAAAAAATTATCCAAATACCATATGGCCATATTTTCGAAACTAATAAGGTAAGATGTACTTAATGTGGTATTTTTTAAAGCTCTTTTAAAGATTTTGGTAATATAATATACAGGGTGCTTCATAAATAAATATACACTTTTTATCCCACCCTGTATAATCACTAGTATCACCATTAAAAAGAAATTTAAAAAAATGTTTACTGAACGTGACAACGTCGAAAGAATCATTACCTTTATTGCCGCAATTATCGTTGCTATAAGTAATTGACACCACATTCACTTTTCACTGCACGCTCACTCAAGTAGGAGAGAAACAGATGTCGAATGACGCGGAGATTGTGCCTCTTGAGTCATGTTTTTGTTTGCGTGTTTGGTATTGTACGTTAAGTACATCTAACTATATTAGTTTTGGAAATATGGCCATTCCAATTAGGTATTTTGGTAATTTTTAAATTACCGCCATTTTGTAGTAGGTAAAGATATTGACTTTATATTCTAGGGTTGTAAAATATTCGTCAGGAGCTTTAAATTGATGTATCACTACTCTTCTCATTTTTAAATTTTTGGGGTGGTAGCCCTGGTGGTTAAGGGGTTAAAAGGGCGCCGTCCAGTTTTTTGAAAAAACGTTTGTCCTCGATAAAGATCTTGACATGTTTTGGCGATTTTTTCAAATCTATCTTTTCACAAATAACTTGAGTGGTGTGTTTTTAAATGAAAACCCTGTATACCTACAAAAACGTTATAATTAAACACGAATTTAGGTTACTAAAACTTTAGAATGTTTATGGAACAATCAAAACCAACCAAAACAGTTTGACTAAAAGCAAACAAAGTTTGTTTACATTATTGTTTTTTCATTAGCTTAAAAGTAAACGTGTTTTTTTTTGATACTTTGCTACGAGTTCTACTGCTTTGATTAATATTTTTTTGATTAATACCAATTTAACAAATAGACATTATTTTTATAGTTTTTTTTTAATCTATAATTTTTTGTGGTTTAGGCATTAGCAGAGGCAAAAATTTTGGTGACTTACCCTGTAGATGATATTTCCCTTGATATTGTATTTTTAAACCCACCTTATTTTAGAAAACTTCAGGTGCTGATCTTGGACTTTTGCTCATAGATGTCCTTAATAAGTCGGAAGAAAAAACTGTGATATATGGTCGCCGAAATTGTCCACGATATTTGGAAAGATAGGAACAAATAACTCAACGGAAAGAGACACGTTTTTAGCACAGGCAGTCAAATGGTCAGCACAGGGCACTACACAAGGGGATCCTTTATTGCATCAGGTATTGTAAACACCGACTTGTGTCGAGAAAAATTAATATATTTACTTAGACAGGGTAGGCGCACTACAAACGCCTCGGTCCTTGTTGTGTTGTGTGTGTTATCTTTTAAAAATATTCTTTTATACACATTTCGAGGATGATCTGGCAATACGTCCTAGGTGATTTTTAACATTTTATGCAGGAGTATTGCCAGGTCACCTGCAGTATACGGTTACTCTATGAACGAAGTTTTTAATAGCGAAAATTTTTTTTAAAAAAGATCTATTTAACTCATGTTTTATATGATCTGTTTATTGGTGACCTATATACAGGGTTTTCCATTTAAAATAAGTAAGTAAATGACATATTAAATACACTCTGTATATTTTCTAGTAAAAAATTGAAGTCTAGTTGAAACGTTCATTTCAAAAACAACAAAAGTCAGATGTAAACACGACTTTATGGGTTTTTGAAATGACTGATTTAGTTGATGGCACAGTGTAGTTTATAAATATATTTTTAAAATGTAAGACCGTTTTTGTAACAGAAACCGAGGCGTTTGTGGTGCGCCACCCTGTAGATATTTGCTCATAATTCATAAATATGCTTTTGTTTTAATTTGGGACATTCTACAAATGCTAAGAGCATAGGTAGTAAAACTAACTCTTTGCTATTCCCAATAGATCTTGTATAAGATGCATATTGTCAATGTACTTTTAAATATTTTCACTTTTTTTCCTAAAATACCAAGAAATAGGCCATTGCAGATATTGTTATTCTTCTATTGACTGATTCTTATTGGCAATATGTAACTTAAACAAATAAATTATGTTTAACTAAAGTATTTAGGTAAGTGAGATGGTACATTTTAACTTTATTAAGAAATTATTTAAAAAATGGGGAACTTTCATTTTTTAAAAATACATGCTTTAAACATTAGATTTGAATTAGGAATTAAATTCTACACACCCTCTTTGTTTTATCCATATTTATTGAGCTGATCCCTTTTTTCCCATTTTTAGATCTACAGTTTGGTGCATTAAGTGTGTATAAAAGGGGAAACTGTTTTATTGGCAATTTTTCAAAAAAATTTATTCATTATAAAAGTTGTGTGCATGGTGTATTAGCGATACTAAGTTTTATTTAAAGTTCAATAATATACAGAAGGGGACAAAAAGATTAAAACTTGCATAAAAAGTAAAGTGCTCTTATTTTAAAAAATAATAAAAAAAATGTTGTAAAGAAAAGTCATTAAGATTCAGAAATTATGCCTAAATACTAAGTCATGGCCTTCTATTCAAATTTTTATTTGTTTATTTGTTAATTTTGAATGCCTTGTTCTACACTGCACGATAAATAGGACATTTTTATATGCACATTATAATTTATTGTTTATTTGTCTTGTTAAAAAGCATATTTGTGATATTCTAGGGTCATATTAAATATCCTTGCCACCAACCTGAAGTTAGCGGTTAGATAAATTTTTTTATTAATTCTGTTAAATTTTACAAAACCGCTTTGCTTTGATTACATTTGCTTATAAGTAAGTTGGTTGTACAA
Organism: Listronotus bonariensis; assembly: GCA_014170235.1. Lineage (NCBI taxonomy): Eukaryota > Metazoa > Arthropoda > Insecta > Coleoptera > Curculionidae > Listronotus > Listronotus bonariensis. The sequence goes on from JACEGR010007300.1 coordinate 20,433, forward strand.
AATCAATTTTGGTTTGACTAATGGCGTATTTTTAAATTCCCATTTATTTCGGGGCGTATTGTATTGCAATACAACACACTTATTAGCTTGTAAAAAATCTTACATAAGATTAAGGGATGGGAGGGGGAGGCGGTTGCAGCAAATCTCACCAGGAGGGAAAATGGGGTCCAAAAATTTAAAAATAATCGCCTCACCTAATTTATGGACACCTTAGTGTTTTTTGACTGACAATTGTAGAGTAGAAGTGCTAATTGATCTAAGTGCCAAAGTTAGAAAGATAATTTATTTATTTATATATTTATTTTATAAATTTACAAAAAAAAACCTGCTTAACTGGGACTCCAATTATACAGTAGGCACAATTGAAAGAAAGAAATAAGTAAAAAATGTAATGCTGAGCATATGGACAACTTTGGACGTTTAAAATAGCTATAGTGAAATTGGCACTGTGATTTTAAAAGGGGAATATTGGGGCTGCCTGATAGAATATACTGTTAGAAAAAAAGCAAAAATTTATATTTTGGCACTTAAATCAATTAGATTTCCACTCTTCAATTTTAGGAGCTTCCACTGCAGCTGCTTCTAAATCTAGCGCGATAAAACCTTTATTTTAATTATATCATATTTTTTCCAGTGTATAGCAAAGATTTACTGGGAAGAACAGAACTATGTCCAGGCGCGTCATCATTACATCCACTCCCAAGATGGCAAAGGTTGTGCAAAGCTCCTTATCGAATTTCAATCGACGAAAGGCTACAAGTGTGAAGTAGACCTGTTTATAGCACAGGCGGTGCTACAGTTTTTGTGTTTGAGAAATAAAATTACAGCTAGTCAGACGTTCACTACATATACTGAAAACCATCCAAGAATAAAAAGACAGGGCCGCCATATTTGTTGCCTCTGTTGAACTTTATTTGGTTTCTGTTGCAGGCTGTAGAGAGGTGAGTAAAACATATTTTTTTAAAACTCTTATTTAAAAAACAAAGATCTATCTATTTACAAATATTCAAAAACGAAATATCTTTGCTGTAAAAAGGGTTCTTGTATGATTGATGCATTTTGCCTTCTAAACATGAATCAGTGCTAAGAATTTGGCCATCAGGTCATAATTTCTTCCAAACCATAAAAAACGGAAAAGAAAAACCGCGATTTTGATGGTTTTCTTGCAATTTACTTAAAGATTGATGAGCACTGAAGAAAAACTGACCACGTACATGTTAGGTACGTGAAAATACACCAGAAAATGTATGCCGGATATCTGTGCGACCAATTTTTATTTTTGAAAAAATTGCTTAAGAATCTTTAGAAAACTGAAGAAGACATATTGGAGCCTGTGTTTTCTCTTGTATTTTTGCAGCATGATCATGAATTCGTGGTTATAGGAATTGTAGAGCTAATGGACTCCGTAGTCACGGCCAACTCGGGCAAAAATTAATTTTTACATTTTTGGAAATAAAAATCAATTAATTCTATATAAGTATTTATACATCATTTTAAAGGAAAAAAAGTTCTTTAAAAATATGCAAAAACGAAGGCGTCGCCCTAAGAAAAATTAAAGTTAATGGTGGTATTTCATCTTTCTATCTGTTATAGTTTCCAATATCTCAATACATTCCCTACCAATTTCAGACACACTGTATAATATATGACTCATCTTTTAATACAAAAGTTCGGTGTTCTTTTATTCTGGTGTTAGTGCTCTCTTTACTCTAACAAATAAATTTCTTTCAAAGATTAATTAATTTTATAAATGTTTTTGGTCTTGTCTGTGTGGGTGTCTTGTCTTTTGGTCTTGCTTCCTAAACATTTATTTTATTTTTTTATTTTAGTAAGAAATTACAAACCTTTGCCGTCCTATGTGAACAATATCAAAATTCAATAAGAAGAGATCCATGTTATATTCAGTACCTGGATAAAATAAGTCAAATATTTTTGGTGTGAAGCCACCCGAAGAAAAGAAGTCGGGGGATTATTTGGCAATATTATAGAAAGTTTTTTAGGTAAATCAGCTAATAAGTTATCTATTATAGTTAGTATTAAGGAACCTATAAAAGTCGTCATTTTTTTATTTATTTATACAGAGTGTCCACTAATTATTGGTACACAAAGTACTACAGATTCCTTATCGGTGGCTTAGTGGTAATACCACATATCATCAGTTTCAAAGGTTTATGGTTTATAAGTGATATTGGCAAAAAATTTGTTAATACAGGTTATTTTGTGGTCCAACTGTAACATGCATTAGTACATTGTTGCTAACTAAAAGGGCAAAAAATAAATAAAAAATTCCATTGAGCAAATTTTAATGATAAGTGGTATTAGCACTAAGCCATTGGTATGCTAAGATGTTAGGATTAAACTAAAAATAAATATTTTAAATATTCTTATTAAACTTGGTATTTAGAAGTCTTTTGACAGGAGCTATTCAGATCCGATATTAATAATTGTGTAACTGGAGGGCGCCACCTAAAGTACTTTAAATTTTTTCTAAAACGTCACAGCTTTTTTATGCTACCCGATATGTACTGTCTAAGTAAAATAATAAACTCTCTCTCATGTTTCTTACACAAAAACGTATTACAACATATAGGACGTAGCAACGTTTTTGAAAAAGAATTTTAGGTCAGCTGATTTTTTGATATGTTGTTTTCCTTCCTCTCCTGGACAGACCCTGGGCTGTTTGGTTGGCGGTAGTGGTTACGCTTATTATTTCGCATCCTACCTATACAGGTAATAATCCAAAGGTTTTGAAACACTAATTATTACAATTTCTTGTATCTTTAGATATATATATATATATATATATATATATATATATATATATATATATATATATATATATATATATATATATATATATTTTTTTTTTTTTGCATCATTGCTAATTATACAGTCGTCCCCCTTCTAACTTCTGAATCGTTCAGTATATTTTTGATGAAACTTGGAACGAGTAATAGCTCTAAATGTCAAGGTCACAGCTGGGCGCCAACGCAACCCGGTACCGCCAGCCAGACAGCGGAGGATCTACTCGAAACAGTAGGGAGAACAACATATCAAAAATTCAGCCAACCTAAAATGATTGTTTTCCGGACGTTGTTATCTATCTATCCGGACTAATAGTATAAAACAAAGTCGCTTTCCGCTGTCTGTCCCTATATATTTTTAGATCTTTTTTTATTGTTTCTTGCATTTCACAGCACCTTTTAGACAACGCGGCAGTGTTGCCGTTACGGTCAAATTTTTATGATACAGAGTGTACCTAAAACGAAAATTTTATTTGGCAGGGTTGTACAGAAAAATTAAGGGAAGATTTTACAATTAAAAAATGTTTAATACAGGGTGATTCTGAACCTATATGATGAACTTGGAAAATTATTTGCTATATACAGGGTGGCCAATATATAAGTGACTGATTTAGTATATAGTAGTTGTTTAAAGCACATGTGTACAATTCATCATGGAGCGCTACACGATCCCACAACGCGTCCTTATTGTTAAAACGTTTTACTTAAATAATGAGTCGATTGTTGCAACTATTTGGAATCTACGACGAGATTTCGGTCGAAATAATGTACCCAGTGTCAACACCATTCGTCAGTTGGTGCGCAAATTTGAACAAACAGGTGAGGTTAAAGACTTGCCAAGGTCGGGCCGTGTTCGAACTGTTCGTACTCCGGAAAATATCGAGAGAGTTCGTGAAAGTGTAGTGGAACCGCTCTGAGACATCTACCAGACATCATTCTCAAGAACTGGGTATTCGTCGCACATCATTAGGCACTATTTTACATAAAGACTTGCATTTGCGGCCATGCAAAATTCAGTTAACCCAAGAACTACAGCCTAGAGACCATGAAAGTCGCCAACAATACAGTCATGCAATATTGTAGCTTAATACTCAAAATAACGATTTTTACCGACAAATGATAATGAGCGATGAAGCCCACTTCGATATGAACGGATTTGTTAATAAGCAGAATTGTCGTATCTGGGCATTAGAGAACCCTCGTGTCATCCATCAACGACCATTACATCCTCGTCGAGTCACAGTTTGGTGCGGTGTTTGGTATGGAGGTGTCATTGGACCTTACTTCTTTGAAGACAATGCATGTAATTCTCTTACTATCACTGGCGAGCGATACCGTGAAATGCTGCAAAACTTTCTGGCTCCTCAAATCCAACAATTTAACCTGCAAAACATGTGGTTCCAGCAGGACGGAGCAACTTGTCACACAGCTAGGGAAACAATGAATCTTTTACGAACAATATTTCCGGGACGTTTAATTTCTCGATTTGGTGATGTCAGCTGGCCACCAAAGTCACCGGGTTTAACGGCTCCTGACTTCTTTTATGGGGATTTTTGAAAAATAAGGTTTATGCCAACAAACCAAATACTGTAGATCAGCTGAAGAACAATATTACAGAAGCCATTGAAAATATTCCTCCTGAAACATACCAAAAAGTGATGGAAAATGTAGTCAAGAGGGCTCAGGTTTGCGCGGCTTCTGGAGGTGGACATTTGTCTGATATTATTTTTCATACATAATTTCTAAGTTTCAATAAAAGATTAAAATGAAAAAAATTAACATATTTTATTTTATTTCACAAATATTCAGGAAACAAACCAGTCAGTTACATATCGGCCACCCTGTATATTGTCCTGTATAAAATTAGTTTAAGATTAAAAGAATAAAAAAAACTACTGATATATATATATTTTTTTAGGGGGCTTAGATGACGATAGCGATGACGATACTCCCCAAGGGCGCAAGCGTCGACGTCGAGGCGCTTAATTGAAAGTAGCGAGCTGGATTAATAGTAACTGTTTATTTATTTTTAATGTATATTTCGGTAGAGTACGAATAAAATAAAAGTTTCTGTATATACATAACTAAGAACTCAGCCTGATGCAAAATAATAGTTTGCGGTTTTTTCAATGCAGGCAAAAATATTTTTGTTTTTTGGAAAAAACTAAACTCTCAGGGTTGTTTGTTTTGAATGACTGAAAAAAACGTTTTTTAACATATGTTGAATACTTTATGCATATTTTAAGAGCGTGTATAGTGGATATATTGATGACAACAAATGAACATCAAAAGGTTAAGAAAAATGAAGAGGCAAACTATGTTAAAATTGATCATCTTGTATATTGTTTACCAGTCAAATCTTTCATAGAGCTTTAAAAAATATCACATTTAATATGTCCATCTTTAATAGTTTTGGAAATATGATCACCCTAATCAGAAAAATAGTGGATATAATTTCTACTACACTTTCGGCACTAAGCTTAGTGCTTACAGCTTATACCTGTTGATACAAGGAAAATTATATTTACTATTCTTCAGATTTAAATGGCCATATTTCAAAACTATTAAAGATAGATATCTCAAATGTCCTATTGTTTTTAAAACTCTTTAAAAGCCCTTTTAATGTTCCGTTGTTTCTTTTATTGTATAAGCTACCAGATATAAAACTATAAAACTTTTTACAATTTGTTTTCTATCTTTCTTAGTAAGGGGGTAAACCCTGTACAACATTGGACGTGGGTTATTTTTATAAATTGTGTAAAAAATATTTGCAAACTAACTTATCTTATACACTCGACATGTAATATTTTTAAAGATTAAAGGACAGTATTAGTCTAATAGCCAGTGGATGGCAGACCGTCAGTATTTTACCAAAGCTCATATTATATTGCTCAATGACTCTCTTATACCTACCTTATTTGAGTTGGGGCTTCACTAAGCCGAGCGAGGGTAGCTATGACGGCACTCGGGTAACACAGGTGCCTACCTAAATTTGACGATGATCGGCAGTATTTTACCACAGCTGCCGTTTGAGCACATTGAAGAGTATATATAATGCGACAAAAAGAATATTGGCAGGTGATTTAGCTGGCAGACATTTTGATTTTTTTAAGTTTGCCACGAAATTACAACCAGCTAAATCATCAGTCAATGTTTCTTTTGGTCGCAATAAATATATTCTATTAAGTTTCCAAACGGCAGCTTTGGTAAAATACTGCCGAACTTAATCAAATTTAGGTACTTGTCTTACCTGAGTGACGTCATAGTTACCCTCTCTGGGCTTAGCTCCAACTCATGTAAGGTAGGTATAGGAGAGCCATTGACCAAAATATGAGGTTTGGTAAAATGCTGACGGTATGCCATACACTGGCTCTTAGACTCTAATGCATGTTTTGTACATCATCACACATAGGTTTTATAAAAGTCAGTTGTAATCTTGTCAAGTCCGGCTCTGGCTAAAAATATCCCATGACCAACAAGTGCTAGAGAAAAAATTGAGTTAAATAGTAAATGAATCATTTTATAATTATAAAATAATACGATATATTAGGCCATTTAATATTGTGTTTTTATTGCAGGTGTTTTTGGTTGCTATTTTTTTTGTTGGTTTTCTATTTAACTAATTTGACAAAACCTTATTATGTTTTTTGATAGTAGAGATATCACCAAAAATCCGCAAAAATTGTAAGTAACCTGCTAATATCAAGTTGATAAAAATCGCAAACTCTTATTTTTGGAAAAAGTTTGTTTTTTAAAAAATGTATACATTGTTGCTAAGATGAGATAATAATACATAGCTGTGTCGCTAAAAACAAATTGGCGAAAATGATTTTTTTAGGTTATGTCGGCTTTCTGGATGACACACGCAAATTACTCTGTTTTACTTAATAAAACTATACTACACTTAATATATTTTTGACAAAATGTTAAACCAAATAAACCTTTTTAACAGTTTTTTTCTTATGGTACAAAGTAACGCTTATGTTATTTGATTTTACAAAAGGTATTTTTAGATCAAAATAATTATAATAATAAATGACCATTTTTTTAAATCTTTTTAATGGGTAAATCATTTTTTAAGAATAGTAAGTTGAACTATACAAAGCCAGTTAATGGTTTTATATGGAAACGTAATATTTTATTTTTTTGAATATTTCGTTTTTATTCGTCTTACCTGCTTTTTTTTTGTAATAACAACTGTTAAGTCACTGATGATTGTTTGATTGTTATAAGCATTTTACGAGGTTTTACTAAAATTTTATTAGTTTACCTCTTATAGTAACGCAGCTAGCAAATTCCAAGAAAATACATGTATCACGTTTTACCTATTTTAATTAGTTTTTGAGAAAATGGCGTTCGAAAATTTTATGTTTACTGCTATTTTTATAGATTTGTTAAGAAACTAATGATGGTGAAAAGGACTAATGCGAGTTTTTTAAACATTTTTAATGAATCTTTTATCCTTTCACAGTATAAATACAATTTCCGGTTTTACCGAAAGTACAACAGAAATTGACTTTCGGCAGTAAAGAACTACACTTATTTAAATGGAAACCACTACCTTAAGCCTTAATTTTAAACTTAAAACATTTTTCTTAATTTCTTTTGTTAAATATGTTCTATCTCTAAACCTCATAGTATTTAAGTTATTAGGAGTGAAAGGGTAAAAAATATTTTTTTCGCTGTTTTCAAGGCAGCATAGCATTTTACTATTAATATCTTAAAAACTATTAGGTTTAGAGATAGGGTATAATAAATAATAAAAAAATTGAGAATTAAGTGATAAGTTTAAATTTAAGGCTTAAGGTAGTGAATTGCATTTAAAATTATTGAAGTTATTTACTTCGAAAAGTCAATTTCTGCGCCACTTCCGGTAAAACTGGAAATTGTATTTTTACGGTTATAGAATATAAGGTTGATTAAATATGTGTAAAAAAATCGCATTAGCCCTTTTTACTGTCATTCGTTTTTTAACAAAATTGCGTAACAAATAACAGGCTTGCTAGTAATCTCGTGGGCACCTGGTACTGAAATATCTTGATGCTTCAAGATCAATTGACTTAAGAATTTGCAAATCTAAAAAAACTCAAAAGACTCGGTTTGAATCAGACACATTTGTCAACGTTTTCAGGATAAAAAAATAAATTTAGAAATGTAAAAAGCCTTAAAATTCTCAGAAGTTTTAATAGCTTAATGCCATAGATAAAACTTAAAAATTCTAAGATTTTTTTTTATGATTTTATGTTAGAAATTACACTTATGATATTTTGTTATTATTGTTTTTAAATAAAGATTGGATTCCTGTTGTGTTTTATTTAATATTCTGTAAGATAAAGGATCGACTTTTTAAGAACAGGAAACATATTTTTGTCTAGCTCCATGTGTCATTTTAGCAATTGCCAAAAAGAGAAACTAATTTTGGAATTAGGAGATGGAGATATCTAATGTGTGGAACTTGGATCGTTTAGTTATATTAGGATTTATTTCAGGGATAAATAATGATATATTTTATCTAAGGTAACCACCAGGTATGCCAATCTTTTTGCTCCAGAGTTTAAGGTCAAAGTAACAAGCAAAATTGTACAGACTACAGAAAGTACTGGTGGAAATACTTCAATAAAATTTTATTGAACATACATAGTTTCTACGAAGCCCAAGAGAAAATAATGGAGATTGTTACTATGCAAAAAATGAGATTACGCATTGTTAAAATGAATATAATAAAAACCAGTTTAAAACTATGAACACAAGATATTGTGTTTTTTATGTTGTATAAAATATCTTTTAAGAAAAAACTTGGAAAAAATGTTACTAATGTTGTAGCAATAAACAGTTAAAAAATGTTAACAGACAAATAGTGATACCACAGTCTCAAAGTACCGGGGGATTGAGTACCTTGGTTGTCTTTGAGATATTGGTGTGGTAGTGCAGATGTCTAAGCAAACATTTTAGGTAGAACCAGATGTTTCAGTTTTGGAAGTTTCAGTCAACAAGTTTATTTTTCCGAAAGTCATATCCTGAGTAGCAACTTATTAAAAATAATCCCAAAGAAGTATCGTTAAAAAATATTGATTTAAAAGAAACATATGAGAGATGAAATGCTTAAGATCACTAATAGACAAAAAGGAAGGGCAGACTATTCATAGAGTACTATAGATATAAACAACTTAAAAAGCCAGTAAAACACCATTGTAATATAAAAATCTGAGCAAAAAAACTTAAAAGTCTACATATTATTTTTTCTACATCTAAGAAAATAGTATTTAATCAACAAGAATATTAGAAAGCATATTACTTATATTATTAAACAGTTGGAACATGCTATAACAGAGACAAATACTGGTACCAAAGTCTCGAAGTACTAAGAGGTTTGAGCACCTTGGTTCCCTTTGAGATCTATTGGTACGGCATAATAAATCTTAAGATATTAGCAAGTACCATGAAGTTATTTTAAACAAGAAGTTGCATAAATGTTAGAAAAAATCAGACAACTAATATTCAGATACAATGTCAAACTGAAACCAGCAATTCTGGTGATACAATTTTCTCAAATTACCCGAGGTACTGACCACCTAAATTTTTTTTGAGTCACTAATAAAACAAAGGTAAACAGTCTTCTCAGTATTGTATTCGAAGCTGTTATTATTACAAGTACTTTTCGACAAGCTATTTTGGGTCAAAGTCAATATTTTTTAATGTTGAGGGTCTTACATGGATACTTAATATTTGGTAATGAAATCATACATTCTTTGGTTTAACTATAGCTTCAATAAGGGCAAAGTACTGTTACAGCTCAGAAAACTATGCCTAAACTGAACTTATTAAACATTTTGTTTCATCAAATTAAAATACCGCTGATACAAAGTTATGGTACACAAATTGTTCTGGCCTTTTTTACTTCCATATTCTTCAATGGTTTAAAGCATGTAACAATGTATTTTAGTAAATAATCCTTAGTTCAGAATTTAGAACCTTCTTTCGCAATAGATTTATTATTTTATTAGATACCCCTTGGTTTCAATGTGGATACTGGATTTGTCGTAGGGTAAACGCGGGTAAGAGTACGCACTAAGTGGAAAATAAAACAAAAAAATACAGCTTTACGGAGACCATAATATTTTATTTCATACTACCATAGTTTTGTCTAAAAGTAGAAAATATCAAAAGCACAAAACATTAAAAAAAATATATAAAAACACATTGTCAATGCGTTCTCTTAGCCGCTTGGCAGGTAAAGAGTCCGCAGTGGGTAAGCTAAGAGTACACAAAATTTTTAAAAGCTCTAATCACTTTCGTCGTCACAATTTTGGAAAATAAATTTACCCAAACCTACAGTGGTGGCCAAAAGTATGGAAACTTTTTTAATTTACATTTTGTTTTAACAAATCAGGAACCATAATAAAGTTACTCATATTTTAATAAACTATATGTAATATATTACCTAACTTAACATACTAATTTAAAATTAAACGTATTATAAAAAGTTAATGAAACAAAATTAATATTTTCTTGGCCAAAAGTTTGGAAACTGAAGAAAGATATTCATATAAACTATATTTGAATCAAAATCTGCTAATATCTAGTGGCATATCCCTTCGAATTTATTACTTTTCGACATCTTCATGGCATTGAATCGATAAGTCTTGCACAGTTTTCACTGGAAATGACAGCCCATTCAGTTTGCAGTATTTCCCACAGTTGATCCTTGTTTGTAACAGAATGGTTTCGAATCTTTCTATCCAAATGATCCCATAAATTCTCTATGCGATTCAGATCTGGGGACTGTGAAGGCTAATCCATTAAAGCAATGCCCTGTTCATTTAACCAGTTTTTAACAAACTGGGACATGTGTTTGGGGTCGTTGTCTTGCTGAAACGACCAGAGCCGCCGCTAAGGTCTTGGCCGCCCGTGTGCAACTCAATATTTGTCGCCCCCGTCCCCTTATATTTAACTAAATGTATACAGATGGTATAGTTTTTTTAACATACCTATATTATATGTTTTTATTACACGAGATCTGTAGTATGTATCAATAGTAATAATAGCAGTAAATGGTACTTACTCAAATATATAAAGTAGGTAATATCCAACAGTCAAATATAGTCTCCAAATTAAAAAACATAAATGTCCAATAAAATAAAACACTTATAACTAAATAACATAAAAAAAGTTTTTAAAATCGAACTTTTCGGGCTTTCGTTTCAGAATTTTTTTTTACGATGTCTTTAATATCCAATGTCGCACACACTTCATGTTCGATAGATAATAGAGCTAAAGCAGAAAGTCTTGCGTCATCGACGATCGTAAATAGTTTTTAATAATTTTAAGTTTTGAGAACGACCGCTCACCCGTAGCTACAGTAACCGGTAGAGTTAGGAATATACGAATGATTATGGTTAAATTTGGAAATGTTGAATGTAGATTATTTTCGTAAATATATTCAAGCATATCACTAGTTTTTTTTTCTATGGTAAAATATGGTTGAATAGCTTTAATTTCTTCGAATAAATCGGTTGCACTGATATCACTCTCCGAGCTGTTTATGTCTGTAAGGGCTTGATGAATTTTCTTACAATTGATTTTAAGTTCGTCATCGTTCTTAATTTTGGTTATCCCATATATTACATTGAAAATATCTGTGTGTTGTTGTAGTAATTGGAACCGTTCTTCAATTACCGTTATGGCAGTATCCACAATCTTAAAGTAAAAATTTATTTTAAATGACAATTCAGGTGATAATATGGGTTCATCAGTTCCTTCATACTCAAAAAGCCTTTTTTTTCTTTTAATCCGTTGGGTGGGTAAGCTGGGGAATGCCTCTTGAATGCCAGCATTTGTAGCTATCTCTCTCGATTCGTTTAAAAAAAATTGAAAATTTTCATCAGAACGTTTGGCTATGAAATAATTTCTTAAATTATTAAGTGCATCTAGTGAAGATTTTATGTCAAATTTTGGACTCTGAAGAATTTTGCTAACAACATTAATTTTACGTAAAATATCGTCCCATATTACAACAGAGCATATAAATTTAAATTCAAAAATTTTATTTTTTAGTGATTTTGCTAACGTTCTAGTGTTCATATCCCTTTTGGTATCATTTTCCAATTCTTCCAGAGAATCGTATATTTCACCTATTTGGGTTTTTAATGGTGTGATTGCATCGATCCGACTTTCCCATCGCGTTTCTGACAATGCTTTTAACGTCAACATTGGAAGGTGCTTTAATAAAACATTCCATCTAATATTTGAAGAAGAGAAAAATACGTATAATTCCTGTACAGTATTAAAAAATTCCACCGATTCAAAACTTATTTTTACTGCATCGTTAACAACCAAATTAAAACTGTGTGCAGAACAGGGAATAAAAAATGCTCGAGGATATTTTTCTAAGATTTTTTTGTAATCCATTGTGTTTTCCACGCATATTAGCTCCATTATCGTACCCCTGTCCACGCAAATAATATATATTTAGATTTAATTCTTTCAATTTATTCGTAATAAAATCAAAAAGACCTTGTCCAGTGACGTCAATTACAGGAGAAAAGCCTAAAAAGTACTCAAATATGCGAACTGGTGTTGAAGTTGAAACACATCTTATTACAATTGTTATTTGTTCTGTGTGCGTTACATCTGGGGTGCAATCTAGTATAATAGAAAAATATTTAGATTCCCGAATTTGGTTTAAGATGACATCCTGAACAGAGTTTGCTAATAACCCAATCAATTCATTTTGAAGAATTTATGGTTTCGTCCGTTACTTTGTGACCGTACATTTTAAATTAATAAAATAAAACAAAATATATACTTTGTTCATAGTCACTTTAATTGAATATTTAGCCGTGACAGCTGTTTCGTAGTACAACTACATTTTCAAACGTACTGACAAACTAAAATTATGTTACTTATATATAAACAGTAATACCTAATAAAAACATATTTTTTAAAAAAGTTTTAAAATCAATAATGGTACAGTTGTAAAATTTAAAGATTTTATTGCTATATTTTATAAAAGTTTTACAAGGGGTAGATTTCCTAGGTCAATCTGTGTGTTAAGCAGATGTACATTCTGTTTTTTATGTTTATAGATTTCAATATTTTCTAATATATCTAGTTTTCGCCCTTTTTGTTCTACATGTAATATTTTTAGGGTATTGATTTCTGGAAATTTGTGTCCGGTTTCCAGAAAATGGTTTGCGAAATTTGATGTTGTTTTCCCTAACCTATAACATGAGTTATGTTCTTTAAACCTAGTTTCGAAATTTCTTCCCGTTTGTCCAATGTAACAGCTATTACACTCTTCACAAGTAAGCTTATAAACTCCTGATTTTTTAAATTTATTTTGTTTATCTTTCACATTAAATATCATGTTTGATAATCGATTTGATGGTTTATGTGCTATTTTCTGGTTTTGTTTAGACAGGGTGTTCGAAATTTTTTGTGATATTTGGCCAAAATAAGTTAGGGTTTTAAATGGTTGGTTTTGTTTTTCAGGTATTTTTGGGTAAATTTGGTTGAGAGTGAGTTGTTTACGTTTCTTATTAATTATAGAGTTTATTAAGGGTGGTGGATAACCATTGTTTTGAGCGATGTTTTTTATAGTGTTTAATTCTTTTTCTAAATTTTCTTTGGAAAGTGGAATGGAAAATGCGCGATGTATCATTGATCTGTATGCTGACATTTTGTGGGTAATTGGATGTAAAGAATCATTAGGTATTGTAATATCAGTAAAAGTTGGTTTTCTATAGATATCAAAATTTATGGTTCCGTAGTTAGTTTTTGTTATTTTAAGATCTAAAAAGTTAATGGAGTTTTGTTGTTCTATTTCCAAAGTAAATTTAATCTTAGGGTGTATAGAGTTAATATAATTAAGAATATTTTTTAGCTCTATCTCATTTCCTGAAAAGCCGACAAGTATGTCATCCACATATCGGTACCAAAATATAACCTTATCTGAATGTTTGGAGTTTATAAATGATTCTTCTAGTTTTGACATAAATATCTCCGCCATTAAAGGGCTTAAAGGGGAACCCATAGCTAGTCCGTCTGTTTGTTTATAAAAGTTTCCATTATATGTAAAATAATTTTTGTCCATACATAATTTCAAAAGTTTTAAAATGTCCTCTTTAAGAGATGGGTTCATGTTTTTATTGTTTAGTTTTTCTGTTATAATTTTGATACAATCGTCTTTTGGTATATTTGAGAACATGTTAGTAACATCAAAGGATGCTAAAATTGCGTTTTCTGGTAGACTGAGATTTTTTAGCTTTTTTGTCAGGTCTATAGAATTTTGAACTGAAAATTTGGGTTTAAAGTTTAAGACATCTTTTAAAATACGGTTTAATTTTACTGATATTTCCCTTAATGGTGTATTTGAGTATGACACTACTGGCCTTATAGGAGCATTTTCTTTATGGATTTTTACTAAGCCGTATAAAATTGGTGGGGATGGGTTTTTGTTAATTAGAAAATAGTTTTCCCTATCAGAAAAAGGAAAATGTAGTTGTACTACGAAACAGCTGTCACGGCTAAATATTCAATTAAAGTGACTATGAACAAAGTATATATTTTGTTTTATTTTATTAATTTAATTCATTTTGATGTTCCCAACCTAAATAATGTGGTGTATTCATATTCTTAGACTTAGATTCCACTCGACGAAGATGCTCCGATAATACTGCATCAAACTTAGCAATCATTTTAACTAATTGCAAATAATTTCCATTATTTGGTTCAAACAATTTATTGGACGATCCTCTAAAGGCTAAACATTGTTTAGATAAAAATTTTACAATGGATATTAATCTCCCAATAACGGCCCCCCAATGTTTTTTTTCCATTTCATATAATCTTTGATGAGCAGAGTCAACTGTTAATCCTTTTTCAATGCTGTAGAAAGTTCAAACATTTTTTGAGAATATTTTATATGAGCCGCACTCGATTCGTGTCTTTTTAAAATAATTGCTAAATGTTGCCAATCGCTTACCCCACCAACTCCGTTTAGTAAATGTCGGCTTCTTTCATCACCACAAAACAGTTTACAAGGTGCACAAGTGAATAAAGTAACCACGGGCGATGTATTTTGTCGTTATTGGGTAATGTACGATAATAATAACTTTCTGAAAATTTCCTGTTATTTTTATCTTTGGGAAAGTTGAAGTTTTTAATTTGAATTTGTGTAGAAAAATTTTCAATAATAAACTGAACTTCATTTGGATTAAATTGTGCAGGCCATTTTCCGGGATCGTTCGAAAGCAAGTATAGGCTGGAACTTTCTGCACTGCAGGCCGGAACCGCCGGATTAACTGGGTTGATTACGGTTTCAGCATCAGCAGTAGGGGAGAGGGTGGAGCATTCGGCTTTTTTTTATATATTTTGAAATATTGCAGGTATTTTTTCTTTTATTAGCTTGTTATGAAATGCATAATGTAACTGCATATTTCTTTTTCTAAATACATGTTTAAATTTGTTTTAACTATTTCTTAAATATTTTTACTTTATTTATTTATAAAATCATACCTTTTGGCTGAATGCTCCCCGATGTGTGGAGGTTTCGGCCGAGAAAAAAAATAGCTGGGGAGGTTTCGGCACAATCAATTTATTAACAATTTTAAGAAAACATACAACAAAAATATATTTGCAAAACTAAAAACACTCTTTCTAAGCATTTTTGTAAAAAAGAAAAACATTAAAAAATATTTATTAGGTATCATTTTCGTTTTAGACCTATCTTAAATCATAATCATCAAACTTATAATTAAAACGAAATGAAGATAATGTTCTAGTGGTACCTGTTCTACTTAGTATGCTCAATTTAGCTACTATATCTTCTCGCAATACATCACCAATATCAACCACACTTGGAAAATGAAAACTTGTTGACTTTTTCCGCCTTCTTAAAAATGATACAGTTACCTCTTCCCCCAGCTTAATAATCTGACCAATATAGTAGCAATAGCTCTTTTTCTTGCTAAATCTAATGAGCAAAAAATCCCCAACAGCAAATATTTCTTCATCGTTTAACATTTTTAAGGAAGAAAATGATTCATCATCTTCCGAGTAATCGTTTATTAAAACAGAAACATCTGATTCGCTGGATGATGAGTCACTCATAATTTTCTTTTTTACTTTGGTTTCAGCAGCTCTTTTCTTTCGTTGTTTTTCAAGGAATGCATTTTGTTTTATCTGCAATTCTGGAGTACTGGTGTAAATTTTCGATTTAGATTCTATTTTTCTTTTCCTTTTTTGGTTTGCAGTGCCATCAACTTTTGGGAATGGTCTTATTTTTTCCAGAATGCTGGTATGTTCAGGATTGTTCCTAGCTTCTAGCACTGAGCTGTTATTACTTAATGTATTCGATAAGAGTTGATTGTCACTGGTGCATGAAATTTTATTATTATTTACAACAGAATGGGAGGTAGAAGGTTGTATATCAAAAACTGATGAGCTTGGATTATTTAATTCGGGAATTTTATCATCTGAAATTGGCTTATCAGATACTGAACTAGGTGTGAAGTCACTGTCAGTAAAAATCTGCCTATTAAATGGACAAATGCCCGTACTTTTAAATGAATTTATAATATTGTTTGGGGTAAATGAATTTATGAAAGCTGTTTTACTCAGTTGAGCAATCTGTCTCACAGTAATTACTTTCCCGGGATTAGATAACAGCCAGTCATTTTGAGCAATCACTAACTTAGCCTTAAATGGTCCATAAACCCCAACATCTAGTGGTTGCATTTTGTGTGTGGTATGCGGGGAAATGACAACAATACAATGCCATTTTCTCTACAAAAGAGGATTGCGTCAATAGAAGTATGACTGTCATGGTTGTCAATAAGAAGCAAAATTTTATTCTCTCTTGAACATCTGGTATGATGAACAATATGTCGAAGGATCTCAATAAACAAATCTGAAGTCATCCAACCTGATTTGTTGCCTAGAGCTAAGCTGGAAGTAAGTCCATTAGTTAGATATTCCTCAATATTTCGAACCCTCGGAAATATATACACTGGAGGAAGATATGTTCCAACAGCATTTATAATGCCTACCAAAGTAACGTTCTCGCCACGTTCAGCGCTTGCAACCTGGCCTACTTGTTTTTTCCCTTGGTACTAACAACTTTAACTGGCCTCCTTCACAAAGAATTTCTTTTAAAGTTCTAAATTTCTATCCGACTTTTCTTTTTCTTTTCTGCTTTTGGTCAAAAATGATTCTATTGCACCGCTAAGTTTTTTTCTCCTCTGTTTTCGCCCCTTTTTTCTGTCTATATGGAAAACCCGAAAGTCGTTTTCTTTTTCTTTCAGACATTTTAAAATAATCACAAAACACTGGTAATGTAACACAAATAAGCAAAAACAAAAAACTCTATAATATGTAATATTGTTTCTATTGTTTATCGAAATAATCACTGTAACCCGCACCGCACCCGTGAATAATAAAATGTTTGTTAAATACAAAATCTCATTACTCTATTCGCGACCGTCGCCTAAACTGGTAAATATATAACTAAAAATGAAAATAAAAAGGAGAATGTACTTTCTCTTACGATTCAAGCCAAATGGGCGAATAATTACAAAAAAACACATAAAAAACGCATCTGAGAAGCCGCCGCCCGCTGCCCTAAATAAATAGGCGAAATTTTTTATCGCTTTACTTTGAACTTTGACGAAAGCCGATAACGCGACAAAGGCGCCGACGCACATAGGAGTATTTTAACTCTGTAGCCGGCCAACATTATTTACGCAATTGTGATGAGTTCTGACCATCTGATTTTCATTATATATTAATAATTTTTGAAGAACAATAACATTTTTCAAAAAAGCAGTAAAGTACCCAAAATATTTGTATGGGAGGGGGCTTTATTAGTGATAAAATTTTATCTAAATCCACATTCCTTATCCGACATAATTTTTTCATAGAGAATCCAAATTGTTTTTTTAGTTAAAAAAATTATAAACCTGTGGCAAACCTATCCATAAGTGTAATTTAGGATAACATGATGTTATGGTGTTTGAACTAAAATTTATTTTTGAATTGTATTATTTTGCTTTATAATATCGTAGATGGATTTTACTCTATGATAATATGTGAGGTGAGAATAATGAGAAAAACCATTTGTGTTGGTTTTGATAGTATTTTTTTAAATTAAACCTTAATTTTCAAAATTAATAGCAAAAAATTCTTATAGAAGTAGACTAAAAATTAGAAAGAAAATTTAAACTCAAAAATACTTAAATACCTATTTGTAAAATATTACAAATAGTTATTAGATTAATAAAAAAATTCTGGTAGGTAATTCACAATACCTACTTAGGTACTAAATTAAATTAAAAAATATGTATTCTAATATTTGTAAAATATCACACAAAATAAAAATTATAAAAAAATATTCTGGTAAATCCTAATATCTAGTTACGTACTAAATTAAATTAACTTCAAAAAACATATAAATATTTGTAAAATATCACATAAAGTAACTAAAAGAACATTCTGTTAACCCTCTATTGCATGATTTTTTCGAAAATTTTGTTTTTTGAGAAAAAAATATTTTCAAACTCATTTTGTTTTTGTAGTGAAATCGGTAATTGTAAAAACTTAATTTTTTATGACCTTTTGTTACTTTGCGTTCTTTTTTTTGTGTTCCCATATGGGAACATTATGGAGGGAATCTACAGTCATATAATTTTATATATAAAAAAACGTGGCTGATATAATATTTATTTTCCGAATAATGTATACAACATGTATTGAATAAAATATTCCTTAGGTTTAAATCGTGTGAAAAGTAAAAAAACAATTTTTGTTGGAATTACAACATAAATGCACTTTACATTTTGAACACTTGACTCTAGATTTGCCTGTGCACCGTGGAAACTTGCACCTCTCCCTTTCAATAGTCCAGATCGGCCAGTGTTCTAATCCATCATGCTGAATGTTTCTACATGGAGTTGGTTCTTGACATTTTCTTTTGGGTAAAGGAGAGTCATTGCTTGGCCGTCCCCTTTTATTTCTACTTCCAACTCCCCTATTGCAAAGTTGCATAGCAAGTTCCGTCTTGAAAGTTAGAAGAGGAATGATCTGGTCTTGTTGAGCCGTTTGTACTTTTATTTTTTTATCAAGAATCCAAGCATTAACTACAGCTACATCAATAAGATGATAAAATATCCTGTGATACCATTTTTTACTTTTTACTTTGATTGGATATAGGCCTAGTAAAGAATCTTGTAAATCCACGCCTCCCATATGCTTGTTATAAATCTTTACAATGTCAGGACAGTCTATTTCTTTTCTGCAATTTTCAGATTTGAAAAATCGCTTTGCCTTGGTGACTGGTTCAGTTCCACAATATGTCGATAGCAAAGTCACAATCTTATTATCAAACCACTGAACACCATGTAGGTCGGTACCGGCAAGAACTGAAGATTTTTCATGAATAGCACCTCTACCCAGGGTTTTCATTTCCTTCTCTGTTTTTGGTTGAAAATTCTTCAGCCGATTGTGTCTTACGGTAGCTACTGAAAGAATTTTTTTATCACACAAATAAGCTGCAAGTGGTAAAGAGGAAAAATAATTGTCATAGTATACTTTGTGGTTCATATTAGAGGGAATATCACGACATAATCGAATAATAACATTACTTGCGGCACCAAAGTTTGGTTCATCAGCTAGCATAACTGTATCATCTGCTCCAAAAAGCTCAAAATTATAGGACATACCTGAAACACCAGATAGAACCCACATTTTGTAACCCCACTTGTGAGGTTTTTAGGGTTGTAAGTCTTCATGTTTGCAATTCTTCCTTTGAAAGGAATAATTTGCTCATCACAAGATAGCTTTTCTTCCATCGGAAGCTTCTTACACGCATTTCTGATTTCATTTATAAGTGGCACAATTTTATCGGCTTTCTTATTTATTTCAGAATTGTCAGTGAAATGAATATTGCTTTTCAATCTCTCAAATCTATTTATGCTCATTACATCTGCGATTTGAGCAGTACGTGTGTGTGGTGACCAGTGCCTTCTAGTGGTAGGTTGTTTTATCAAAGACGTCCATATTAGAATGCCTACAAATCTCTGCAGTTCATCAATACTAGTGGTTAACGGCTTATTTGGGTTTTTTGTACACTGTAAATGCAACTTTGGCGAGCAGCATAATCAAAAAACTCTTCGGAGATAAAAAATGAGAATAGTTTATAGGGTGTATTCAGCTCTAAAATATTTTGAGGCAAAATATCACTTCCGGAATATTTTGAATCTTCATCGTCTCTCATGGTTCTTGTTTCTTTCCAACTAAGGCTTTCAAGGGATTTATATTTTTGATTCTTCTGAATCACGCTCAAGGGTACATAATCTTCTGGATCATATTCTTCATCAGAACTACTCGTATCCGAATCCTCTTGTCTTGATTGCAAAACCTCGTGCAACTCGTCATCAGACAGCTCCGAATCTTCACTATCGCTAGGTATTGGTCTTACTTTGTCAACAACTGGATTTGTTTGACGGCCGTAAAACTGTTTCAAGCTCAGTGGTTGAAAAAGATCTGGGTCCATTCTGAAAGATAAAACAAAATATTGTGCTCTAAAACTCGATGTTTTTCTACGGATGATATATAATATGCCACTTCTCTAACCGAGAAACACCATATGTGTCACTCGTTTCATTTGCGAGAAACTTCCGCGCTTATGAAAAATATGCCGTTTTTCTCAATTGCTGTACAATATAATATTCTTACTTATATACATATTGTTCCCATACGGGAAAGAATACAGAAATTAAGCAATGTTCTTTATTCTCATAATGTTCCCAAACGGGAACAATAACAGAAAGGATGTTTTTATACGATTTTATTGCAATATGAAATAGTTTACATGAAAAAAACATTCTAAAAACATCATTCCAATTAAAAACTTATAACATAAGGCCCTCAAGTACTCACATGTCTGTAAATCGTCGTCAATAAAACAGAGCAGCAAGTGGTTGCATCAACTTTCTATACCATCTGATTGTGACATAAAAAGAAGCAGAACTAGCGACATCTAGGGACTATACACCATAGTAACATGCTAATGATGATTTTAGTAAGAGTTCCAGGTGTAGAAACTTAAGGTATAGCATTTTTTCGCTTGGTAATGAATAAAATTTAAAAAGTTCCCATTTGGGAACGAAAATATGCTGGGTATAGTAAAAAATCTTTTACGTAATGGGCATAGACCACTTGCTCAAGTGGTTAACCGATTGGTGGAACTAAAAAAAATACCAAACCTTTAATGAAATCTAATATTCAATTTTCACTGAAAATAAAAGTCACTGAAAATTGTGATAAACCTGTAGGTATTGAACATTGTTTTAAAAAGGTAATATTAGAAAATGGAGTAGTATTTTCATCACATAATGAAAAGAACATTTGGCTTTTAACGAAACAAAACAAAGTAATTCGTATTACTTATATTTATTTACATAGTTCTAATGTGGTAATATATGGTAAACAAGTAAAAAAATACTAGACTTCTTTGAATACCCTTTTCCATCATCATGTATTAATATTTACCAAGCCCAAGCACAGTACAGCAAAAATGTACATATACAAATTTGTGATATTAAATGTAAATTAGTAGGTTTAAACTATGCTAAGAGTGAAATTGTATTTATTCCTATAATTCACACACTTGATTTGTTTGCTAGTGCCAATTTATGAATTTGTTTTGATAATAAAAGAAATAAAATATCAATATTATGATTATATTTCTTATTTTATTTAGTAGAAATAGAATCTGCTTAAGGTAAGTAATATTGGGAGGTTCTTAAGTTAAAATTTTTAGAATAGGGAAATAAAATACCAAGATAAAAATAAAACATTTACTAAAAAATATTATTTTTAGTTTGAACACAAAAATAACATTTAAACTTAAGTTTTAAACTTAAAAACAAATTAAACTTGCACATTTGTTATAACACACTAGCCCAGAATGAATAAACCAAAACACAACATTAAAAAAAACTGTTTTATAAGTGGAGGACAAATTTATTTTACTTATAAAAAACATCTTCATCATTTTCGACATTTGCAACAACAGACACATCATATTCACTTCTAGCTTCTTCCTCCTCCACATTGTTATTTAGATTGTTTACAGCTTCTTCGTCAACTGGAAGCGCCTCAAACTCTTCCTGGTTTTGTTTTTTTCCAAACACTTCTTTCTTAACCTTGTGTTGCTGTGCTTTAAAATGCCATCTCGAAAGAAGGCATCTCTTTGTGGAAAAGTATAGGAGTCATCAGCTTTGACAATTACCTTATAAAATACTTCCAGAATATTTGACAATTTATTAAAAGCATGTTTTGGGACTGTCCTACTGACACCAGTCCATGAAAATTGTGTCAACACTTTTTTGTGAACAAAACATCACAAAGCTTGTATGAAGCCTGCTTTGCTGGCATTGTATTGCCTACAATTCTTCTGCAGTGAGAGAATATTCTTTTTTGTAGTTGACATCTAGAAGATCCTTTTCAAATTGATGAACCTGCTCAGGGCTATTTAAAGGAAACAACCCCACATCCTCTTCCACTTGTACCACCTCAATTCCGGTTTTTTAATTATCTCCTGAATTTGGTCTAATTGAACACTAAAGCCTTTGAATATATTGTCCGTCCTTTCCTGCCCTAAAATAAAAAGAAAATAATTTACAAAATGCCCTGGAAAAAACTATTATACTTCTTAAAACAAACTCTAGCAGTAATTTACAGTTAACACAGCCTTATGTAAAATACTCGATTAACAATCAAAGCTTATTTTAAAAAACTTACATCCACTAATTTTTTCTGAGAGATCAGTTATCTGGGTTTCCAATCTTTCTAACTTATTAAGAATTGTCTGGCTTTCTGATATGTTAGTTAGTGTAGCATCCATGAGTGGGTCCACCTCTTCATCTGATGCTTGGATATTGCTAATTGACTGGTGTGACTGCGAATGTGACTGTGACACATGAGCTTTAGGGACCCTCGTTTTTATATTTGGTTTAGGATTGTTACTGTAAAATGCATATCCTTGCTCCTGTGACTGCCATATCTTCTCCTTAGCCTTGAGTTGTTTTTTAGGTTTTATTTTATGGGGCTTATTTTTTCATCATCAGAGAGTCCTTGAGAAAATAATCCCTCGCTATCAGAACTGGCACTGCCTGCACTGGTGGTTTCTTCACAAATTTGCTCTGCTGTGGCTGATGCATGCATAAATAAAAATATATTGTCTTCTTTTAATTCGCATGAGTATTTTGTCCAAGTCTCTGGATCTGGCTTGCTATCCGCATCACTCTGAAGTTTTCGAACTTGCCGATTTGTAGGGGGCCAGTATAGAAACCCATTTTTCTCCCAAGAATGAGGCACTGGTTCAACCTCCTTTAGTTGACAAATATATACGACTTTAAAATGCTCCTTTTTTGCTCATTATACTTTTTTGGGTAAAAGTTCGATATAGCGGTTTTCGCTATTTTAAGAGATTTTCGAAAAATTCTTTTTCAGGGCGTTTCTATAGGTCGATTATGACACAAATCTGTGTGCGCGTTTTCAAAATCCATTTCTATAATTTATTATTAATCAAAACATACTTACGGGACGGTGGAGTGAACAGGGGTGCTGGGTGGGGACAAAACAGTATAAATCCAACGTCAAACACAAGAAAACATTAATACACTGCACTCGGGGCACATAAAAAATGTAAATTAATTTTAAAAACTATTAAATTTTTTCAAAAATTATCCCACACATGAGATTCTCGTCCGCCATTAATTAAAGAAATTATGAAAACGACAGTCTCGATAGAGGCAACGTTGCCAAACTTCTTATGAAGATTTAACACCAAGCCTATTTCGGGGATTCCCATTCAAATCTTCGTAGATGCCGTGCATCATACACTTACTAAAATCCACCATTTCCATAAGAAACAATGGTATTTTTTGTAGAAATACCTCCTTCTTAATGCTTAGGTATTTTTCTTTTTCTCTACAAATTATAATAAGAAGAAGGTATAACTTAATTTTTCATATGAATTTTGTCCTGTATCTTCCTTTTTTTTCAGCTGTTTGGCAACATCGCAAGACATTTGCAAACTCATCTTTTTATGCAGTGACATTCGTGACAGCCATGGCGGGATTGTTGTTTAAACTATTATTTATTTTTATTTTTTTAAACAATTTTTTGGACATTTTTGTAAACAGAAAGTGCGGTGTGTACTGTGAAATACTGTTTTTGGGTGTTTAATGTAGGATTTATACTGTTTTGTCCCCACCCAGCACCCCTGTTCACTCCACCGTCCCGTAAGTATGTTTTGATTAATAATAAATTATAGAAATGGATTTTTGAAAACGCGCACACAGATTTGTGTCATAATCGACCTATAGAAACGCCCTGAAAAGAATTTTTCGAAAATCTCTTAAAATAGCGAAAACCGCAACAGCTGACTTGACACTATTGACAGATTAGCAAAGGCCTTTTCCCCGACAGTGTTGCCAGGTGGGTTAGGATAAAAATCCTCCGCGTGGTAAAAAATACTAAAAAATAAAAAAATTTTGGGTATTTTGGAAAAACATCCCCGTAATCTTGGGTCGCATTTGCGGGCCGCAAAGCAATAATTCTTTACCGATTCTACGTCAAGAAATATTGACAGCCAAAAAAAGTGCTTTACGTAAAAACCAAACGCGGTACATGATATACGGCGTTGTTTATACACCATTTTTTTAAATGTATTTTTAGAAAGTGCATAACATAATGCCCATTTCCACGAACTTTTTAGGGGATCCCTAGTGCTAGGTAGAAAATAACTTTTATCGTTGCTTTTATATAAATATTCTCTACCTAGCGCTAAGGATCCCCTAAAACAGTTGGTGGAAATGGGCAAAATACTGCAATATGCACACATATTCAACCTTAAGGGCGTTATATGGCGTTCAGACAAGAGTAGCTTGTAAATCGTTAAAAATCCCTATTTTTACTTTAAAAATCCCTTGTCATCAAAAATCTCCGAAAAAAGGGAAAATCTCCGATCTCTGGCAACACTGTTTGTCGAACATTTGGGCGCGGGACTCTTCCTTATAGATGGCGCTAACATTGGTCTAATCTTAGTAAAAACAAGGTTGCGATTGCGACTACCGGCCGCCATTAAAAAAATGTGAAACTAGGAACGAATCAAGGCAGCCATTTTGACTTTTTAATGTGGGACAAAAAGAAAAAACATAATTCTGATAATTTATGGGCGTTTTCATGATTCTGTTGAAAGAAAAGGTTATTATAGATATAGCTATTACTTTTAAACATAATTTAATGGTTTTGTAATACTTATAATGATTTTCGAAAATTGAAAAAAGCATATTTTTTTCTGTAAAACTGCTTATTTTAATGGCGCCCTTGTTTTTCTTATATTTTCGCCATATATTTGTCAGTAAACTGTAGTTCGTTTTAAAATTTGGATGATGTGCAAATAAATAACGGCGTTTTAATTATCCACTTCCTGACAAAATATATAATATAAACAATAAACAACTTCTTAACTACTCTGCCATTATAGTTGAAGTATAATTGTACGGCGACTTATAAATTTACTAGAAGTTGCCAAAATTATGTTTTAGTAGACAAAAAGCTACCAATTTTTATTAATAAAGTTTGCCTGTAGATGGCTTTAGCCAAACAAGTTGCCTTCAGTAACGTTTTTACGTCGACCCACTTGCAACTAATAGTTACTTTTGCAACGTCCGGACGACTCAAAAATCATCCACCAAATTGGTGCAAAACAGAGTCGCTATGTAGGAAATTACAAGGTAAGAACGCAACGTTGCGTCGCGTTTGGCGACGTTGCGCCGACCAATAATTGTTAATAGGTGAAGTTTGTCACCTAATGAGTGTAGTTATGTTGAGTATTTGGGTTAAATTTCCAGTAAACAGTGCAGAAGAAAACATTATTAAGATTAGCTTCTATGAGAAAAACGGTATGAGAGGAATAATAGGTGCTATTGATGGTACTCACGTTGAGATAACAGCTCTCCCAAGAGTGACCTTGAGCATCCTTTATTTGTTTATATTGACCGAAAGGAAAGGCTTTCCATTAATGTCATAGCAATTTGCGATGCCAACCAAAAAATATTAGCTATCGATGCTAGGTACCCAGGATCTGTGCATGATGCAGCTATCTTTAGAACTTCAGATGTAAGAAACCATCTAAGGCAAAGGTATAATGATGGTCACAGGGGATCATATATGATAGGAGATAGTGGCTATGGAGTTGAACCTTGGCTTTTAACTCCAATTTTAATGACTGTGGTGAATAGCCCTGAAGAACGATACAACAATATTTTGAAAAGTAGTCGAAACGTCATAGAAAGAACATTTGGAATACTTAAAAGAAGATTTTCCTGTTTATCGAGGCATCGGGTACTTATATATCATCCAAGTAAAGCTGCGTATATTATTTATGCTGCTGCCATATGTCACAACATGGCAGTAAAAGCAAATTTACAACCGGAAGAAAATATTTATAACATTTTAGAGGAAGAAGAAAATAACGAAGAGCATAAAGAAATTGACATAAATGAAATGGCTAATTTGGGAAGACAAATTAGACAAAATTATAATATAGAAAATTTAACATAAACTCACAATCTAGTTATTTATAGTTAGCGTTTTTATTGATTTCGTGATTAAGAAGATATTTGTAATACAGATACATAAATTAGGGTATATGTGTAAAAATATTTTTTACAGATAAAATAAAAGATAATAAATACATTTAAAAATATTTTTATTTGTTGTATCCTTATTATTAAAAAAATACAAGTATTCTTTAATCGTTACATTAACATAAAACTAATTTAAATTCAAGGACACTCTAGAATTAATTTAAAAGTAAATAAAAAAAGTATTAACCCTCAAATTTAAAATCCTCATTTTCGTAAGTAAACTTTTGAATTTCAAGATTTAATTTTCGTTCCTCTACTAAAGTTCTTTCTTTATATGCTTGAACAAACATATTTAAATTTTCCAAAATTCCATTTAAAACATTGGTTTGTTGCTCATAACTTTTTTCAATTCATCTGCAGTCTGATTATGTGGGACTTAGCACTGCTTTCCTAGTTTTTTTACTTTTGGGTGTTGTGTTGACAGACATTGAAGCAATTTTTTTGTTTTAAGTTTTCTCTCGGGTTTGAGGGTGTTGTATTATGAATTATATGTTCCTGAGGATCAACATTTTCATCTTGTAAAATGGTGATTGTCTCTACAACATTTTCATTCTCCCCTCGCTTAAAGAATTGGCTTTGATAAGAGGCTCAATTTTTTATTTTGGTCTGGTATGCCCCCAGAAATTGTTACCAGTGGGGTGCCTGTTACAGCTACTTTTCCCCATACTTCCAGACCTCTTTCTTCAAGTGGAGCTAATTCCTTCAAATCACTTACTCCACCACCTGTCATATTTCTACCCTCTACTATTTTCCTGTATTTGGCTCTGGTTGAATTTTTCCAGTCTTTAAATCTCTGAAAAATTAAATTCATACTAATTACTTACACATCTTTTAGTATTACAAATCTCAAAGTTATCAAAAATAATTTATTTAAAATTTTTATAATAAAATATACTAAAAAAACTCTCATAATTTGCTTTTTAAACATCTGCTTTCTCTAAGTTCCTACACAACAAAATTTTTCAGCTGTAAACAAATTGATTAAAATACTAAACATGAAAACACAAACGTGTCTGACAAAGAAAACAAATCAAAATAATTTGCCTTTGTTTACAAATACCTCTGTGTTGGCAACACTGTAAAATAATATAATGACGAGAGTACATTTCGATTGCCAGAGGTGTGTCATTCTAAGGCAATAATAACAAGCAAAAATAACACCAAATAAGAATGTTTTAGATAAACTTGTAAAACTTTTCTAAATAAGATTTGGATATGTATAATTTTACGTTTTATAACGTGGATATAAAAAATATACCTCACATTCTCAAAAAAAAACTTCATTTTGTTTATAAGAATGTGGGGTTACTGATTATTTATGACATAGACATTGATGATTGTCTTATGTATTTATTTTTAAATAGAAACTTCTTTTAAAGCCCAATTGGTCATTTAGATGACGTAAAGAGAACATAGAGCGAAAATTATCCCAGACATCGCCTAACCACTTTTTATACTGATAAATCCCCTTTTATATGTGTTTATTTTTATTTTAAATAAGGAATAAACATTTAAAAAATAAATAAAATATAGAATAAAAACTGGATAGGTAGCTTAATTTAAAGATTGTATTACTAAAAACGTATATTCCTAATTTTTTGGACACCATTTTATTTTGCTTGCTAGTTTATGGCTTTTTGTGCTTGCAATGTAAATTATGATGCCTATATATTATAATTTAAAACCAAGAAATTTTTAGTTAGTAACTAACTAGACATGGTAAATTCAGAATATTTTTAATAATAGATTGAAAATGATGATCTTTTTATTTCAAATTATTATGGTATTAAAAGTATTCTAATCTATTAATCATACAAAAATAATATGCATTCCTTTAAAAAGACTTGATGTTTTACCAACCCTTACATTCGGTTGCGCATTTGCCATTCTACACATACTTTACTTATAAATGAACTGACGTGATTTATAATAGTCAAAGCACACTAGGCGCTCAGGTTTCGGTACGCTCAAGGACCGATCAAATATCTTACATGGTATTTAAACATCATTCAAGGTAATTCTTTTAAAATGCATGTAAATTATTTGATCGGTCCGTGAGAGTACCGAGACCTAAGCGCCTTGTGTGCTTTAACCTTTAGCGAACAAGCATTCAATTTTTTTATTATTACTGGACACAAATATTCTTTACTTTCATTACATTTATGAGAAAATTATTTTAAAATTGTTTATGCTCACCAAATTTGCCATTTTAGATTTTGGGTAATATTTGTGATATGCACTTTGTTTTTGACTGAATTTAAGCATTTACAAAACAACACAAAGGTTATTTCGAGTAGACTAAAAACCAGTTACAAAGGTGCCACAAGCGTCACACAAATAAAGACGGCAATCAACTATCGCTGTCTAAACGCGTCGTTTACAACGTGTGCGAGCAACAAAAAGGAGAATAATTGAAAGTGAGACAGAACTGGTGACGCCGTGGCATCTTCTCAACTGGCGAGAACTTTACAATATAGCGATAAGCGAAAGATACCACTTTTAATACTAGTATAATTTTTTTTTGTTTAGAAGTTTCATTATTTAAAAAATTTTTGTTTAATTTTAAAAGCTATGGATTTAAGGTAGGAAAAGCTTGATTTTCTTAAATTTAAGACTAAGACCAAAATAAGAAAGATAAGTAATTTTAAAATGTCTCTTATTGGCAATTTTTCATTTATTGCAAAAAGTAAAAAAACAACTTGTTATTGAAATAATATTATTTTTAACAAAAAGTAACGATAATTATTTCATGAAGAGGTTTTTGGTAAATAAATAACACATAAATATAAATATACTTTTATTTGCTTTTCAGTAAACATAAGAAATACACGAATATACATGTTTTGTCACTTCAAAAGGTTCATAGACAACTAAAGCAAGAACAATGTGGGACAGATTCATTACCATGTTTATATGCCGGCATTCTTTGTCTAATGTCTTCCTGTTAGTGTACTACACGCCTTAGACCGTCTTCTTTTTACGTATTGCCTATGAACCTTTTGAATTGGCTAAACGTGTATAAAAAATTTCAATATTTATATTGTCAAATAAATAAATCCTACAGTAAAAACTACATACTAAACATGTATAAAAACACAATCAAAATAACAAAAAAATCAACAGAATCTCCTATTTATATAGCATCCACTATATTAATATTTTTCCACTAGCAACATTTATTTAATCAATAATTTAGTATATTTTGGTGAGTGTGCGTGTGTATGTATGTAAATCAGGAATTAAAAAAGATAGAATGAGGATTTTTTAAATAACCACTTATGTATTACATTTGCTTAAAGGCAGTTTTACAAATAATATTACATCATTTAATTTAAGATTTATTCTCATAAAGAAAATTGCACTAATATCATAATTAGTCATTTGTAAATAAGTTATGTATATGAAATAATTTAAAACATATTATTATGTATCTCATAAAGAAATAAATACCAACAGACTACGCCAACAACGATGCGACGCTAATGAATTGCAAAACAAACATATGTTTACTTACTTGTGAAATGACACATTGGGGTTTAAAAAGTCTATTTTTTTGCATACTTGGCATTCACGAACCATATTGTCGGTAATATTGTCCAATAATTTACACAAAAAACACTATAAGACACATGAAAAACTGAGAAAATCTAACCAACAAAACAACTATTTCTCCAAGGCAACGCTGCAAGTAATGGCGCATGAGAAGTGATCAAAATGCTACGAGACTAGCCAATCCGAGCCCGCTTGGAGGCTATGGCCCGTAGCAACGTTGTCGGGTTGTTTAGTCAATTTTCCGTGATTTAAAACAAAAGAAAAACCTGTAAATAATTAAATATAATGATAATTTAATATGAACATAATAATAACTATAGAATTCTGATATCAAAATCACCTTAAAGCTTAGACGAGATTCTTATATAGTATTACCAATAAAAATTGTATTAACAAATAAATGCAAGCATGGCAAAAGCCAAGACTTTTAATATAAAATAGCAAAGGTGGCACTAGCGCTTGCCC